>PISX010000563.1:0-191599 GCA_004024625.1 Mellivora capensis
GGAGACAAACCATAAGTGACTCTTAATCTCACAAAACAAACTGAGGGTTGCTGGGGGGAGGGGGGAGGGAAAGGTGGGTGGGGTAATGGACATTGGGGAGGGTATGTGCTATGGTTAGTGCTGTGAAGTGTGTAAACCTGGCGATTCACAGACATGTACCCCTGGGGATAAAAAATTGTTTATAAAAAAATAAAAATTATTAAAAAAATAAAAAAAAATAAAAGGACTTAGAAAAGTTGTCATAGGAACACTATTTTCAGATAGCAGCGTAAACCTGTATTGTACCTGACTCACAGCTACAGTTTTAGAACATTAACTCTAAGGTTTCAGCTGGGATCTGTCTGTATGTTTATGTGTCTGTGTATGTTGTAGATGATGATATTTTTCTACCTCCAGATGGAACTGCTTAAATTAATGTGTGAAAGAGCTCAATTTAATTGGCTCAGGGAAAAACAGGCACTTAAAGGAACTAAGTATTTCTGAACTCTCAGAAATACAGTAACTAATGCAAATGTTTTTCAAGTTAACATGATCTGAAATAAGATTTACCGAAAAGATTGTCTGTTGTTTGAATTAAAATAGGAATGTCTTCAGAGGAGTTAACAGCATTAAATAGAATGCAGACATGCAACTTTTATGTGAGCCTTGGATCCTAAGTTTGTATCTTCTCTTTTGCAAAATTTATCAGAGAAAAATACCTTAAGCTGATGGCTAGGTGTGTAATGTTTTGTGAAATTTTGTTGACTAATCTAACCATAATGCATAGAGAGATGTAAATGAGGTAAGAGGTTTTTTGGTACACTTTCCAATCATAATTATGCTATGTCGAGTAAAAACTTCTCAAATCTTTTTTGGTAACTTCCCCCCTCAGAGGTTTGCTGTGTTAAGTTAAATGATGGCAGTTTCTAGATCATTTCCAAGTATCACAAAATACTGAGTATTAATTACTGAATATAGTTTTGCCTACCATTAGCCACTTATTTACAAACCCAAACATTTTTAATTCCTCTGTAATAAGACTTGTCCCACACTGGAAAACTATACTATAAAAGAGGCTTGTTTCTGGAAGTTATGAAATGTATTCATAAATTGGCCCATCTAAAGCATCCCATTGTAAAAGTTCATAATTCTTAGTTTTCACTAGAAATTAAGGTGTCTAAGAATTCTAATGTGTAATTAAAACTGGAAATAGTAAGAGTAACAGTAAGTAACGAAAATGTGGTTTTGGCTACAAAAAGGTATGGAGACACATGTTTGTTAAGGAAAATGAAAGTAAAGCTGGTTATTTCAGAGAGACAGAGGAGAATGAAGTATAAACTCAGTGGATATAAAAAGTTGGAAAGAGAAAATTTTACTTTATGAAGTCAAGATGGCTAAAATTGGATTAGTAAAATAAGCTTTAATATCAGTAATGCACTTGTATTTAAAACTAAAACTTTTTCTTTCTTTTCCAAGGGAAAAGGTCTCTTGGACTTCTGGATTACTTGAAAGGTAAAGAAAAGTATTATAATATGCATAGAAAGCAAAGATTTTTTATCTTCAGTATGTCTTTGGTTTCTTCAGAAAATGGGCTTGTGCAGTATTAAAAGAGCTCAAGTTTTGCTCACAACTACGTAACCTTCTGTAAACCTTTGGTCACTTTGCTTAAACAGATAATGTCCGAAATTTATGATACATTTGACAAAATTCCCCAAATCACATGCTAGCTGCAATCTTTTTGAGCTGGAAGTACCTGCCAGAGGACTGTTGGAAGCTCTCCAAAGATTTGCTCTCTCTCCTTACAAAAGAGGGACATTAATAATTCTAGTTACCATCTTAAAATGAATGTCGCAGAAATAACCAAGTCTTCTTTTCAATAATGATCTCTCATCAGATCTTTAACCATGGCCATTCTAAAGTCTTCTGTCATTTATAGATGGTTTTATTTTATTCTGATGCTTTTGCAAAAGTGCTTCATCTTCAGAGATTAATGGGAAGGACTATGACAAGTCCAGAATTAATTACATGGGACTGAATGAACTGATGACACTCATTATAAAATTTTTATGCCCTTTTCTTTAATATATTACAGAAGCAACGTTTTGTTTTTTTCCAGATTTAAGAAAATCTTTTCTTTTAAGCTACCTATGACTCATAGCACAAAAAGTAGACCTTTTTGTGAACAATGATGATACCATTACTTGTTTTGCCTACCTGATCCCTCCAGAATTCAGAAACGGTTCGTATTCCTATTTTCATGGCAAAATCATTATTTGTCTAAGTTCAGTAAGAATCTATTTTCCTCAGGGGCACCTGGGTGGCCCAGTGGGTTAAAGCCTCTGCCTTCAGCTCAGGTCATGATCCCATGGTCCTGGAATCGAGCCCCGCATTGGGCTCTCTGCTCGGCAGGGAGCCTGCCTCCCCCTCTCTCTCTGCCTGCCTCTCTGCCTACTTGTGATTTCTTTCTGTCAAATAAAGAAATAAAATCTTTAAAAAAAGAATCTGTTTTCCTTAGAACAGTACAAAATTAGAAACACTGGTTGTATTACCAAGGCTTTGACTGGAATGTCTTATTTGAGAATGCCGTGCATATACTCAGATATGACCAGACAATTTTAAGGAACAAAATTTGACTTTATGGAGCCAGTAAAGCCCCTTGGAAAAGCCACGTGGTACTGTACTTACCGGGTTCCCTGCAACCTACCCAGGTAAGTAAAGAAGGTCACTTCCTAGCAGTACAGGAAACTCCGGAGATTTGGGGGACCTCCAGAAGAGAGGAGTCTACCCAGATCTGTAGATATTGCGGGTGAAGTCTACCTACAGGAAAAGGCTTTTAAAAGTCCAATGTGAGGTTCCCTATGAAAAGAGCCTATGTGACTCATCACTCTTCTTCTTGCACCTATGTAAATAAGCAGGCCATTTTTTGAAACTAGATTTATTTTTCAAACAAATTAATCTTGCTTTGATTATGTCTGATTATGTTTTGGTAGTAACTGTAATATATACTTGTGTATCAAATTTTAGTTCTGTTGTCTTTGAGATTTTTTTTCCCTTTTCATCTAGACTGGATCCTGAATTCTAGTTTCCTCCAATATCTGACTACAACTCTCCAAATTTTTCCCATACTTTTGACTTGAAATCACTACTTCCCCCAAGAAATCACCACAACAATTCATATTTGGAAAACCTTTATGCCTCTTGCTATGTGGGCCACTCAAAGTTTACCTAACACTTGAGGACCTCATCAGAGACATTAAAACTTTAAAAGATGCTGCAGCCCCCCTTTCTTGGGGTGCCTGGGTGATTCAATTGGTTAAGCATCTGTCTTTGGCTCAGGCCATGATCCCAGGATGCTGGGATCAAGCCCCACATCTGGCTCCCTGCTCAGTGGGGAGCCTCTTTCTCTCTCTCCTTCTGCCACTCACCTGGCTTGTGCTCTCTCTCTCTCAAGTAAAAAAAATATATATCTTTCTTAACAGGCTGCCTGCCATCAGGACTCAACCTGGGTATCATCTTGCTGTAGTCCTTAAACTCTATATTTGGTATAAGGCATTTCTCTGGAAACAAAACAGACTGTTTAGGCCATATAGCCTGACTTTGGGAGCCCACCTGTATCCATGCCTCCTAAAAAGAGAAACTGTTTACATGAACTGACCTAGTCTCATGATTAAGAGACTGGTCCAGTGAGATAGGGAGCAATCTGTCAATTTACCTTCTGGACTATGAAAGAACTTGGGGAAGTTTCAAAGGGGAGTCTGAAGGGGAGCAGATTTTGTACCCCAGAATGTGCTGCTCTGGCATAAGGATTATTTTTCGGAAATAGCAGACAAGGTGGGAGTACCTGGGTGGCTCAGTCACTTGAGTGTACCATTCTTGGTTTCAGCTCTGGTCATGATCTTACAGTCCTAAGACTGAGCCCTATGTTGGGCTGCACGCTCAGCAGGGAGTCTGCTTGGGATTCTCTCTTCCTTTGCCTCCCCTCCCCACTCACATTCTCCCTTTCTCTCCCTAAACCTTAAAAGAAATGAAAGAATGAGATTGGGAGGGAGACAAGCATAAGAGACTCTTACTGTCACAAAACAAACTGAAGGTTGCTGCGGGGACGGGGGTCGGGAGAGGGTGATGATGGGGTTATGGACATTGGGGAAGGTATGTGCTATGGTGAGTGCTGTGAAGTGTGTAAACCTGGCGATTCACAGACCTGTACCCCTGGGGATAAAAATACATTATATGTTTATAAAAAATAAAAAAAATTACAAAGAAACGAAAGAAATAGCTAACAAGGGAAAGCTCTGAAAACTAAATAGAACATATCCTTTTGTAAGAGGAGGGTGACTAAATCTCTAAAAACTTATTCATAGAGAAGACATGGAGTTAAATTTTCATACCAATCCCAAAAATGGAAAAAGGAAGTTTCTGGAATGTTCTCCATTAGTTAAAAATATGCTTAGAAAAACCAGGGAAGGAAATGTAACAAAATGTTAGTAAATTTGCCTTTCAATGATAGGATTATGGATACTTCCTTGTACCTATATTTTTATAATTACTATATTACCTTTAAACTTATGTCACCAAAAAATAGGTAGTAAACTATTTTTGAAATCAAGGACAGATCTTTACCTTTCCTTCTCTTATACACTATGGGAATATAAAACATTTCCTGTTGATCTGACCCTTGATTGTAACTCTTTTGACAGAAGACTGAGTTACAACATGAGGGGAGTTCATAGACTGATGTGCTTCGGCTGCCCAGCAGGACAGCCCTCCTCAACATTACTTCATTCTTCTGGTAAATACCAGCCCTGGACAGCACCCTGAGAGCCCACCAACTATACTAACTTGAAAGCTTAGGACCAAAATATATATGAAATTGTCTTATTAATGAAAAATGACTATTAATATGCTATAAAAGGGAAGTCATGTTAATCCAAAATCTTAAAGTGTTAGTCACTGAGCATTCCTTAGTATCACTATCATTCCTAGAGCAGAAGCCCTCCTAATCCTAATTTGGAATAGCATCTCCGTAAAAGCCTCGCACCTCACATTCCTGGGTGTGCCCATAGGGGAAGTGTTTATGCTCCCTGAGGCCATGAGCCATGAGTGGAAATCTGGGACTATATATTCTACTGTTAAGTTATGGTGTCACAAACTCTGGGTTGGGGGGGGATGCCTTCTAAAATATTTCAATTAGGAGTCTTATAGTTGAAAAACAAAAAAAAGTTGAGATTTTTAAAGACAATATCTTTGTCATTTTGTTTTCTTCTTTTACCATAGTAGAATTTTCTCTCACCCTTCCATTTTCAACAGGTTTCAAATTTCAAGCTGTGTCAGTTTTACAGCAAGGTTGTGAAAGCATGTCAAGGCTCTCCTTAGCTGGATATGCAAATTATGTTTTCACTGTAGATATTGAGACTCAACAGTGGGCATCATTAGGCTACTTAGGAGTAGAAAATGTGTTTGTCTTGTTTTGCTCTACTTTTAGCCCAGGCAGGCATGAATGGGAGAGTCAGGTGGCAAGCCATGAATAGGACAGTTTCATTATGTTTTGAGGTTGGTTCTTTTTTTTTTTTTAATTTATTTATTTGTCAGAGAGAGAGGGAGAGTGAGCGAGCACAGGCAGACAGAGTGGCAGGCAGAGGGAGAAGCAGGCTCCCTGCCGAGCAAGGAGCCCGATGTGGGACTCGATCCCAGGACGCTGGGATCATGACCTGAGCCGAAGACAGCCGCTCAACCAACTGAGCCACCCAGGCGTCCCTTGAGGTTGGTTCTTAAATCTATTTGGAACAAAGCTTGACCCAACCAAGTCCCTAGAGAAGTCCTACAGAAAATGAATGTATTTTGCATCCAAACCTCATGGACACACTTTCATAAAATTTAAAAGTGAACATTGCCGTTGGCCCCTTAAGAAACCTCAGTAAGAAATTAAAAATAATGGACTTTCTCCATTGCTGAGCAGTGTAATATGCTTTTTTCTCTTGAGATGATTTGATTTGGTAGAATGGTACATTGCAAATGATTGGATCATTTCATAATCTCAAACTCTTAGTGAAAAATGGTCTGTGATGGTTAGTCCTAAGGGCTATGTTTGCTTTACAATGTCTTGCCATTCTATCACCTGTGGCTAGCACAGAACCTAGCATATAAAAGGCCTTCAAAAAATATACACACTAAAATGGAGATAATCAGTATTGCATTGACAGAATACATGAATGAGAATGAAAAAGAAAACCAATTCAAACCTCCTACAAAAGAAAAGTACCACCAATGGCATCAGTTGTGGGTAAACAATTTACCTTTCCTTAGTTTCTTCAATGATTTTCTTCCTTTCTACCTTTCACCCTTGAGACAACTGAACTCTTTCCATTGTCAGTTTCCTCTCCTAGGATCAAAGCTACTATCCTGGGTTTTTTAAAGATCATTTCTATTTTAATTGTCTTCCTCATAGAGAAAATATAGAACTCTCAACCCACTCTGTTTGGCTGCATACTTTTTTTTTTTTGTCCTGTCTTGGCCTGTTGTCCATAACAATAAAATGTACTTAAAAGGCAGTGGTGATATATAGAATAAAGCTGAAGAGAATTTTAATTCTTACCATCAGCCTTACAACATGGTGTTTTAACAATTCACAAACCTTGGCCAATCTGAATCAGTGGCTTTAACAACTCAACCCTAATGTAACCTTTAAGATAGTGGTATTTCAGGCTAAACCTAGAGTATTTCTCACCTTATTTGTGACTAATCTAGTACCTGACATATACAGGTATATTGACTCCATTTATTACCTTTCAGAGCAAATACTTATTAACAGTCATCTGCTCTGTCTCCTTATCTGTGAGTTTTTCCCTTCCTTGATTTCATTGCTATCTCTGCCTCACACATTCATACAAATTTATAGTCCAGGAAAGAACTAACTCTGACTACAATCATAAGAAATATAGGAGCAGAGTAGAATAGAGCATAAGAAATTATATATATAATTCCAGAGCTAATGGCCAGGTTTTTTTCCCCAGAAAGCAGACAAGATGAGTAGAATCAAATACCAATTAACCAGAATGCTTCTGGATGGAATCTACCAAGTAATTAACTGAATAGCAACTAGAAATTGTAAATATTTTAACACAGTTTGTGGTATTTGATCCTCGTAGGTATTCAGGAAGGCAAGATAGGCTTCTTTTTATCCCCATCTCACAAATGACAAAACCAAGGCCTAGAGACACTCAGTTATTTGTCTAAAACTACCCAACCAAGAATTGACACAAAGTCAGATCTTTGAACTGAAACTTCCATTATCTTTTCAGTATATAATGTCTGAATAGCCAAGAATTACCCTATACCACTTTTCTTAAAATCCTGTTAAAAATTGTTCTGAAACATATTCACACACTTGATTCAGGAGGCAAAATATAGTAAACATATGTAAATATTTTTTTATGATGTAGATATTTTAAAAGCCTGATTTGACCATGATAAAGAACAGGCCATCTGGTTATTGTTACACATGAGAATCATTTTAGTAAAGACTACTTGTAAGGAACCATGGAGTGGAAAAAGGGTGAAGAGTGTTCAGGGCAGCTGCACCTCAAAACATCAAAATGTTTGTTTCAACAAACTTTGTCAACATTATAAGTAGTATTTTAAATCAAATTTTAATTATACCAGAGAAGCCTATGACAAATTATTTTTAAATATGAATAATATGATTATCTGTTTTGAAGGCTGAGGTTCTCTTACATTGAGTTTTTCAGAAGAGCTTCATCACAACAAATTCCATTCTCCCTTAAATCTGACATGAGTCTGTTTTGTAATTTAGAATCATCTGCATTCAGAAAGATGGCACCAACACTGGCAAGACAGTTTTATCTCGCTGCTTAAAATTAGTGCTCAGACTGTTTTCATCTAGCCTAAACAGAATACCTATATGCAAAGAAAATATATACACATTGTGTTACTACAGTATTTTGACTAATTAGAGAACTTGGAGAAATCAGGGAAAATGAAAGCAGAATCACAATTCTAACATCAGATGCGTATTTGGACCACTAAAGTCTCTTTCATACCAGAGATACTGAGTCAGTAAGTCATATCTAAGTATCACTATTCTCCTCCCTAGTTACTTTGATGTCTTGCCAAATGACCTTCCATAACTACCCTTACTTACTGGATAATGTCTGTATACCTGGGGCTGGGATCGGGGGCCAGATTTGCTTCCAACAACCTTTTCTGTCTAATACAACCAGTGATATGGAAAACCACCTCTCATGAGCTTAAGAAACAAAACCATGATTCGTACTATTTTCTAGTTTTCATGGTTTTAATACTCCCACCATGATCATCTTCAATATACCAAAGATTTAAAACTGACTCACAAAAATTCCTGAATATTTACAATTGATTGTACCTAGCCTGTAGGTGTCCATCTGCTCAAGAACACCATTGACACTCCCCATATTCCAATCAGTTGAATTTATTGCAGCTCTATAAATATGGCTTTCCATTCTTTGTTACTGTATCTCCATATGTAATGAAGTGAACTCTTTTTCTTTTCATGTCAATTTCCTAGCCACTCTTTAATTTTCAACCTAAATGCTATTATTTCTAAATTCCTGTAACTTCATCTACACATCTTGTTGAACTCATTGACTTCAAAGTTATTTGTTGTACATGTCATAATTCCCTACTCAAAACACAAATCTATTTCTTCTTTTTCATATCAATATGGTCTAATAAAGTACTTTACAGATAATGATACTTTTTAGAATTTTGGTTTGGGGGCAAGAACTGGGATGTGGGTTTTCAGTGCCACATTGGATAATGAATAAATATGTATGGAGGACATTGGGAGAAGGAAGAGGAAAATGAAGGGGGGGAAATTGGAAGGGGAGATGAACCATGAGAGACTGTAGACTCTGTAGAGGGAAGAGCATGGGGGGATGGGTTAGCCGGGTGACGGGTATTAAGGAGGGCACGGATTGCTTGGAGCACTGGGTGTTGTACATAAAACAATGAATCTTGGAACACTGCATCAAAACCTAATGATGTACTATATGGTGACTAACACAACACAATAAAATGTAGAATCCATAAAGTTTACTTGAGAGTATATTTGAAAACTGAAAGTTAAAAATTAAATTTACACACTCATTTAAAAGTTATCATCAGTAGTCACTCATGAAGATAATTAGTAGTTAATACTATTGTTTATTCTGTTGTAATATTGCCTGGATTCAAATGCTGTCTCTACCATTTAATAGCTGGGTAATAATGGGCAAGTTACTTACTTTCCTCAGCTGTATCTTGGACATAATAATACCTTTATCATCAGATTATTGTAAGGATTGTATAAAATATGTGAAATACTTAAAATAATGCCTGACATATACTCAGCATTCAATATGCGTTTGTTAGGAATAAGAGTAGTAATCATTAGTAGTAGAAAATAGTGCTTATCACCTAAAAGTAAATCTCAAAAACTGTGAATAAAATTAAAGAATAATGTTAAAGAAAATAGGGGAAAGGAGAGATCAGTGATTCAAATACAAACATGGAATTTTATTACAACCTAGCCCTTAAAATCCTAGCATCCCCTCCTGGGTCCTACTTTTTTCTTACCAAATCAATCAGTCATTTTCCCCATAACCTTTCTCACAGCTTCCAAGTAGTAGAATACCAAAGTACCAAGTACCAAGTAGAATACCAAAGCTACAGTCATGTTGCCAGAGTCCACTTGTTAAAAAAAAATTTATGGTCAGCTTGTTGAAACCCCGTCTAAGCCTATAGCATTCACTTCACTATGGCACAGATGGCCCCAATTCACATTAGCCTCAACAGTTAAGTGTCCCCATCAAGTGAGAGACTGATGAACTCTGAAGGACATGAGACTGCTGACATTTCTTTTATGTACATCATGTTTTACATGGATTCTGGGTTATTTACTTATCCCACATCAGATAAATATGTTCCTCTAGGGAGCGGGCACCATAGCCAACCACCTCAGCAAGTATTGGGCCCCTAGTCTATACCAGTCCCAGATGCCCCTGCAGCATAGGCTGCAGTTAAAAAAAGAAACCAACTAGAATATAAAAGAGCCAGCTATAGAATTCCACCAAGTGGTAGGGGAGTTGCAGAAACTCCATCTAGATCAGAATGGCTGGTGAGGGCGCCTGGGTGATTCAGTTAATTAAGCGTCTACCTTCAACTCCGGTCATGATCCCAGGGTCCTGGCATCGAGCCCCATGTCAGGCTCCCTGTTCAACAGGGAGTCTGCTGCTTCTCCTCTTTCCCACTTGGATGCTCTCTTTCTCTCAAATAAATAAATAAAATATTTTAAAAAATGGCTGGTGAGCACCACAGGTTACATTTGCCCTCTACCTTCAACAGAGTGGAAGGAAACAGGACTTAAGTGCCCTAGCTTGCCTACCACCTCAGTGAGCCCTGGGGCCTAGGCCACACCAACCCCAGCCATCCCACCAAGGTGGCTCTAGCATGGCACACAGTAGGACACCCTGGTGAGGACTTAATAGCCATCCTGACAAAGTGACATAAGTGCACAGCACTCCAGAACACTCCAGACCCACACCACTTCAGCTCCAGACAACTTCCCAGAACAACCTCTGCATGCAGCACCTTGGGTACCCCCAGCTACATTCACCTCACCTCCCGGCATGTACCTACTTCAGCTTCATGTATCCTGCCTGGGTGCCCTCAGTTGAGAGAGCATCAGGACTGCCCTAGCTCATGCCCACTTCAGCTCAGACTATCCCACCAGGACAGCCCCAGCACAGAGTGCCCAGGGACCCCCAGCCTATGACAACCACAGCTCCAGCCAGCCAGCCAAAGTCACCAGGCACACATAGTCTATACAGGGGATGGCCATACACAAGATTATTTCTTCAAGTTTATGAGAAGTAGCTGTTCTGCCTAATTCATAGAAACAAAGAAAATCAAACAAAATAAGAAGACAGAGTAATGTAAAGCACCCGAGCTGAACAGCAAAAGAAAAAAAATTTTTGCAAAATGAGAATAGGATAAGAGATTTCTTGAAAAACAGCAAGCAAACAAACATTTGCATTACAGGGGTCCAAGAAAAGGGAGAGAGGGGGAGGGATCGGGTGAGGGAGAGAGAGAGAAAAAAGGGCTGAAAACTTTCTGAACCTCAGGAAGGAAACAAACATCCAGGTTCAAAAAGCATAGAGTGTTCCAAAGAAGAGGAATCTCAGGAAGTCCACACCATGACACAATAATTAAAATGTCAAAGATTAAAAGTAAAGAGAATTTTAAAAGCAGCAAGAGAGAAGCAAATAGTTACTTGCATGGGAAATCCCATAAGGCTGTCAGCTGAATTTTTAGCAGAAGTGTTGCAGGCTCAGAGAGAATGGCATGATATATTTAAAGGGCTTCAACGAAAAAACCTACAGCCAAGAATAATCTATTTGCCAAACTTATCACTTTAAATTGAAGGAGAGATACAGAGTTCCCTAGAGAAACAAAAGCTAAAAGAGTTCGTCACCACTGAACCAGTCTTATAAGAAATAATAAAGGGACTCCTTTAAGTGGAAAAGACAAGGCCATAATTGGAAGAAAATTATGAAAGAAAAATATTTCACAAGTAAAAGCACACATACACTAAAGGTAATAGAGCAATCACATATAAAGCTCATATGAATGTTATCATTAATTATATCTTAAAAATTAGGAGGACTCACAAAAAGATGTAAAATAGGGTAACATATACATAAAGTATGGAGGGGGGAGTAAAAATGAAGTTTTTTCAGAATGTGTTCAAACTTAAGTGACCATCAAATTGATATAGACTGCTGTAAACTTAAGAAGTTATTTATAAACCTCATGGCAACCAAACACCAAAAACTTACGAATAGATACACAAAAGAGAAAGAAAGCCAAGCATAACACTACAGACAGCCATTAATCACAAGGAGAGCCAGAGAAGAAAGGAATAGAGAAGAACTACAAAAAATAACCAGAAAACAATTAACAAAGTGCCAATAAGAACATACCTGTAAATAATGACTTTTAAGGTAAATGGTATAAATGCCCCAATCAAAAGACATAAGGTGATAGAATGGATTTAAAATTTAAAAAAGACCCATTTATATGCTTCCTACAAGAGACTCACATCAGACCTAAAGGCACATACAGACTTAAAAGTGGAGGGATTGAAAAATCTATTCCATGCTAATGGAAGTGGGAAAAAAAGCTGGTGTAGTAATACTTATATCAAACAAAATAGATTTTAAAACAAACACTGTAACAAAAGACCTAGAAAGGCATTACATAATGACAAAGTGATCAATCCAATAAGAAGCTATAACAACTTTAAATATCTGTGTGCCCATCATTGGAGAACATAGACTGTAAATATTAACATACATAAAGAGAGAAAATGACAGTAATACAATAATAGTAGGAGAGGTTCATGCTCCACTGACTTCAGTGGGTAGATCATCCAGGGAGAAAAATCAACAAAACAATATCTCTGAATGACACATTAGACCCTTGGGATTTAACAGATATATAGAGAACACTCCATCCAAAAATACCAATACACATTCTAAGTGCACATGGAACATTCTCCAGGATAGATCACATTAGGCCACATGTCTCAATAACTTCAAGAAGAATAAAATCGTATCAAGCATCTTTTTCAAGCACAGTAATATGAAGCTTGAATCAATTACAAAAAGAAAAACTGGAAAAAGCACAACACATGGAATTTAAACAACATGCTACTAAATAATCAGTGGGTCATCAAAGAAATCAAAGAGGAAATTAAAAAATTGCACAGAAACAAACCAAAATGAAAACACAAACAATAGTCCTAAAACTTTCGGAATGCTGTGAAAGAAGTTCTTTCATTCTTTCTATCAAGAATGAAATTGATAGCAATTCAAGCCTACCTCAAGAAATAAGAAAAATCTCTAACAAGCTAACCCTACACCAAAAGAAACTAGAAAAAGATCAAACAAGACCCAAAGTTAGCAGAAGGAAGGAAATAATAAAGATCAGAGCAAAATAAAGGAAACAGAGACTGGAAAAAAACCAACAGAAAAGATCTATGGAACTAAGAGCTGATTCTTCAAAAAGATAAACAAAATTGATAAAACTTTAGCCAGACTCATCGAGAAAGAGAGAGGACTCAAATATATACAATCAGAAATGAAAGAAGTAATACTTGATACCACAGAAATACAAAGGATTATAAGAGACTATTATGAAAAATTACGTGCCAATAAATGAAACAACTTAGAAGACATGAATAAATTCTAGAAACATACAGTCTTCCAAAACTGAATCAGGAAGACAAAGAAAATCTGAATAGACTAATCACTGGTAATGAAATTGAATCAATACCCAAAAAAATCTCAATACACAAATGTCCATAACCAGAGGGATTCAGAGATGAATTCTACCAACATTTAAAGAGGAGTTAGTATGTATTCTTCTCAAACTACTAAAAAAAATAGAAAAAGGAGGGAAGCTTCCAAGTACATTCTATGAGGTCACTCTGATACCAAAACCAGATAAAGACACTACAAAGAAAATTATAGACCAATAGCCTTGATGAACACAGATGCAAAAATCCTTCAATAAGATATCAGCAAGCAGCATTCAACAGTACTTTAAAAGGGTAATTCACTGTGATCAAATGGGATTTCTTTCAGGTATGCAAACATTGCTCAATATCTGCATATCTATCAATACAATATACTATATTAGCAAAATAAATTATAAAAATATCTCAATAGATATAGAAAAAGTATTTGACAAAATTCAACAACCATTCATGATTATTAAAAAAAAAAACTCTCAACAAAGTAGGTTTAGAAGGAACATACCTCAACATAATAAAGACTGTGTGTGAACACCCACAGCTACCATCACACTCAGTGGTAGAAAACAGATATTTTCCCTCAGATCTGGAATAAGACAAGGATGTATTCTGTCAACAATTTTACTCAACATAGTACCAGAAGTCCTAGCCACAATTAGATACCCCTTGAAAAGAAGCAAAAGGCATCCAGTTTGGTAAGGAATAAGTAAAACTTTCACTATTTGTAGAGGACATGGTACTATACATAGAAACCCTAAAGATTACATCAAAAAACTATTACAGGTAATAAATGAATTCAGTAAAGTTGCAGGATACAAAATTAATATACAGAAATCTGTTGCATTTCTATAACACTAATAATGAGGTAGCAGAAAGGGAATTAAGAAAACATTTACCCATTTACCGTTGCACCAAAAAGAATAAAATACTTAGGAATAAGCTTAACCAAGGAGGTGAAAAACCTACACTCTGGAAACTATAAAACAGTGCTAAAATAAATAGAATATGACATAAACAAATGGAAAGATATTTCATGCTCAATACTGGATTGGAGAAACCAGTATTGGTAGAATAACCATACTAACCAAAGCAATCTACAGATTCAGTGCAATCTCTAGCAAAATACTAGCAGCACTTTTCACAGACCTACGATAATCCCCCAAATTTGTAAGACCCTGAATAGCCAAAGTAATCTTGAGAAAGAACACCAAAGCTGGGGGTATTCCAATCCTGGATTTCAAATTATACTACAAAGCTATAATAATCCAAACAGTAGGGTACTAGCACAAAAACAGACACCTAGAGACACCTAGAGAGCCCAGGAAAAAAAGCCCTGCTTACATGGTCAATTAATCCACAACAAAGGAGGCAAGAATATACGATGGGGGGAAAAGATGGTCTCTTCAACAAATGGTGTTGGGAAAACTGGACCACTTTTTTATGCCATACATGAAAAATAAACTCAAAATAGATTAAGGACCTAAATGTGAGACCAGAAACCATAAAATCCCTATAAGAAAACAATGGCAGTCATCTCTTTGAGATCAGCATTAGCAATATTTTTCTAGGTGCATTTCAAAGAAGACTTATAGACACACAAAAAGATGCTTAACATTTCTAGTCATCAGGGAAATGCATATCAAAACCACAATGAACAATACCTCGTGCCTGTCACAGTGGCTAGAACCAAAAAGTCAAGAAATAACAAGCATTAGTGAGAATGTGGAGAAAAATGAACCTTTGTGCACGCTTCGTGGGAATGTAAACTGGTGCAGTCACTGTGAAAAACAGTATGGAGGGGCGCCTGGGTGGCTCAGTGAGTTAAAGCCTCTGCCTTCGGCTCAGGTCATGATCCCAGGGTCCTGGGATCGAGCCCTACATTGGGCTCTCTGCTCAGCAGGGAGCCTGCTTCCCCCTCTCTCTCTGCCTGCCTCTCTGCCTACTTGTGATCTCTTTCTCTGTCAAATAAATAAATAAATAAAAATTTTAAAAAAAACAGTATGGAGTTTCCTTAAAATATTAAAAATAGAAATACTGTATGATCCAGTAATTCCACTACTAGGTATTTATCCAAAGAAAATGAAAACACTAATTCAAAAAGATATATGCACGCCTCTGATTACTATAGCATTATTTTCAATAGCCAAGATACAGAAGCAACCCAAGTGTCCATCGAGAGATGAATGGATAAGGAAGACGTGGCATATATGTATGATATGTATATGTATATATGTACAATTGAATATTACTCAACCTTAAGAAAGATGGAGATCTTGTTGTTTGTGACAACACAGATGGACCTAGACCGTATTATGCTAAGTGAAATAACCAAGACAGAAAAAGATAAATTCCTTATGATTTCACTTATATGTAGAATCTAAAAAACAAAACAAAACAGAGCCATAAATACAGAGAACTGGCAGTTGCCAGATGGGAGGGGGTGGTGGATGAGCAAAATGGGTAAAGGGGAGTGGGGCGGTACAGTCTTCCAGTTATGAAATGAATAAGTCACAGAATGAAAAGTACAAAACAGGCTACATAGGCAGTGATATTATAAGAGCATTGTATGGTAACAGATGGTGGCCACACTTATGGTGAGCACAGTATCATGTAGGGATTTGGTGAATCACTCTGTTGTACACCTGAAACCAATGTAACATTGTGTGTCAACTCCACTTAAATAAGAAAAATATATGCTGCCTCCATTCTCAATCTTGATGGGTAGAAGGAAATGCATGAGAGGAAAACTGTTCATCACTAACCAAGAAACAAGAAGAAAATACCCAGACTCTTATCTAAAGGGAATGAATCTGCTGTTTTGACTCGCTTTGGAGAATGCTGAAAATATTAAAGAAAGCAAGTAATGACTACCTCTTAGCAGATAGCTGAAAAAGCACTAAAAAAAATTCTAGGCCATCTTCTTTGTCAACAGGTATAGGAGAAACTGGTCATGGAGGAAAAATAGTTGAGAGACAATAGTTGGAGACAATATTCCTATTTGGAACTCTGAGATTGTGCACATGAATGATTCCCCAAATGAGGATTTTTAATGTCCATGTCAAAATGGCATCTAATCTCTCCTTCCCTACAATACCTAACCTTGGCAAATAGGAAGCATTTCATTGTACTGAAATTGCTTTCCCTAGAAGTAGGAAAAAGAGATCAACCAAGTCTGCCTATCTTTTCAAAGGCCTAGCCAATGACAGACAAATTCAGATTTGAACTCAGAATTGCCCTGAGTCTGTGCACCGAGCCTGAGCTTCTGGTTTGCTCACTGGACTAATGGCCTGCCAGACTTCTGTCGGCTTTCTTCTCATTTTTTATTATGTCCTCCTGTATCTGTCTAGTTTCCCAATAACACTGACAACAAAATATGGAGTGGAGCGTCCGTGTTGTAGTTACTTTGCTCAGTGAAATAGAGTAAGGTTTATTGGAGCCTGATTTTCCTCATTCTATGAAAGATTTTGGGATCCTCTGAACTATCCAAGAAACAGCCTTGAACTATCCAAGAAACCTTAAAAGGTATACCCTTTTAAGCACCAAGTTCCCCAGCATTTCTAAGGCTTGCAACGGCCACAGGTGGAAAAAAGTTAGAAAATCTCATACCATTCCAGTGTTCTAATTTCTAGCATATCTATTCTTTCCCCATAGAAGCACATCATCAGTATTTATTATGGCATAAAAACACAGCTGAATTCCTATGCTTAAGAACATCATTTGAAAAGTCACACTGCTAAACAGCAATGAGAATAAGCAAATTACAGTAGCCCACGTAATGTGTGTGACTCTCAGTGAAAGAAGCCAGATCCCAAACAGTGCATACAGTATGAGTCCATTTATTTAAAGTTTAAATACAAGTAATAGAACTATCTAGTGTTAGAAGTTTGCCTAGTGGTTGCCCTTACAGGGGAAGATGTGAGTGAATTCAATAGGGAATAAAGAGTTTTTGAGAAGCTCATTAATCTGTTTCTTGATCTGGGTTCTGAATGCAGGTGGTTCACTTGGTGACAATTCACTGGGTTCTGTGTTTGTGCACTTTTTTACATGTATGTTAACACTGCAGTACAAATTTACAACCATAATAAAACTAAAGGCAGGACATTTGAAAATTATTTACCAATCCTAAAAATAATTTGCTGCTATTATATTCAAAAATTAACATATTAATAAATTAGATAAAAATGTTTTTCAATGATTAAATGGGAAGGTATCACATCAAAATAAATAATAGGAAAAAGAGTAGGAGATAATAAAGTGAGAACTGAAGTTTAGAGATAGAATCTGTTTTTATGGCTGAGGAACATCAATCCCATGTGCAAATTTAGGAGGAAGAATGATTCCGAACTATGTAGAATTGTACTGGGGTAGAACCACTTCACTGTGGAGATGAGGAAACTGAGAAAGAGAGAAAAGCCACTTGCTCAGTAGCAATGTGGAAACTATATAACCCAAGCCTCCTCAGGCCTCCTCCTCCCCTGCAGAGATGAGAACAACGGTTGGGCTACACACTGCAGTGTGATTTTTCAACAAAATAAAAGATCTGATGACATTTAAGTTTAAGGTGCAGGTGGATGGCTGCTGTGTGACTTTGCAGATTCCAGTGCTCCGGCCTCTGGGAATATTCCAGGAGTGACTTCCCCAAGGTTGCAATGAGTCATGAGAAGGCGTGGGAAGGCAACTTCAGCTCTTGCTGAGACCTCAGTGGAAGAAGCTGTATCAACTAACTAGGAATAGCAACTCAGAGCATTTGCAAAGACCAGAACCCCAGGATGAGCTGGCCTCATTTTAAGTGGCCTGAGAAACCTCCAGATCACAGACAAGAGTGGAGTGCAAAGAATCATTTCAATGATTAAATATCGGGTGCAGACTTTGTACATGCCTGTGAATAACTGTGGGCCTCTGACTAGGCCAAAGCTCCTTCTCAAAAGGCCCCCTTGGTAGGATAATCTTGCAGGAAAAGGGAATAAAATAAATACAAGAAGCCATTTTCATTTCTTCTGTTCCCTAAGCAATGACGGACACTAGATGAGGAGGCTGTATGTGGAAAAGTGTTAGCAATGAGACTAAGTCCTATGGGCAGAGGGATTAAGTTCAAAGGCAGAGTCAACAGAGATGGGATGACAAATGGGAACAAAGCAAAATTAGAACATCCAAGTCAATGAAAAAAGAAAAATGCCTCCAATCAATTGAGGGAAAGGTGCACTGCTTCTAAAATCTTATTTTTGTGTTCACCAAGTAGCCGGGAACTGTTGACTCACTTGACCAAAAGTAGGAACTTATAATGACCATGAAATGGTAATGGCAGAGAAGAAAATTATGGCAATGACTATGAAATGACTCAGAGAAACAAATGCCTCCATTAACATCTGTTTCTCAAGATTTTTTTAAGACAAGACTTTCAGACCCATTCATCCTCCATTTCACAGGTTCTAGCAGGCTTTAAAACACATGGAATTATCCCAGGCCTTATGAAGAACAGTGTTTCCCGAGTGTCCCCCATGACAACCTACATTTGCTGTGAATGCCGGACTGAGCATGATGGCTACCTGCCAGTTCCCTACTAGGGAACTAATGGCTGCAACTAAGCACTCCTTTGAAAACTTCAGAGTGTTCAGGCCATTGGTTTGGGGATCACTTCCTTTGAAGTCTTGTCACAATTCAAGGACCATGGAGATTAAGAGCCCATTTAAGGCAATAGCCATGAAAGTTGAAAATCATGCATTTCTTTAATTTCTTTTCAGCGTAACAGTATTCATTGTTTTTGTACCACACGCAGTGCTCCATGCAATACGTGCCCTCCCTAATACCCACCACTAGGCTCCACCAACCTCCCACCCCCGCCCCTTCAAAACCCCTCAGGTTGTTTCCCAGAGTCCATAGTCTCTCATGGTTCACCTCCCCTTCCAATTTCCCTCAACTCCCTTCTCCTCTCCATCTCCCCATGTCCTCCGCGTTATTTGTTATGCTCTGCAAATAAGTGAAACCATATGATAATTGACTCTCTCTGCTTGACTTATTTCACTCAGCATAATCTCTTCATTTCTAAGGATGTCACGGTACTTGGTGATGAATGCACAAAATGATTGTGTGTTGTTGGTCTTTGGGTAGAATCTCTCAAGGTTGGGAAATCAGGGTGGGAGAAGGATGTGTAGCGGTCTCCCAGCCTGGGGTCCTTGAGGGAGTGGGCCAAGTGCTGGAGTAGGTAGCAGCCTGGAAGTATTAGTTTTCTATATAAATCATGGAAATCCCAGAAGTCCTACAAGTAGGTACAGGATTCATTACATAGGATCATAAGCCTTCGATAAGTTTCAGGGTAGGTGCTCTCTAAAAATGTCCTCCAAATCAGTGCCCAGGTGCCTGATCCTTCTCCAGGTCATCCTCCACGGGCACCCCATCTCAGTGTTTCCTGAGGGGCTGGGGTACAGAGAATGTAGTTTCACTGCTAGGTTACCAGTGAAGCAGCCTCCCAAAGAATGGGAAGAAGCTAAGACAGCAAGTTATCATGACCCTATACATGCTACAACATAAACAATTACATATCCGCTATGTATCTTCTAACTGTCTAGCAAAACTCTACAGCAATGACATATATGTGTTTATCTATACACGTGTATGTATGCTGTAGTTCATTTAGCTAGACTGTTGTGATCTCAACACTGCCAAATACTAAAATACACAGTATGGGGCTTCTTCTTCCAAAAGTCACCTCTCAGACAGATATTCCCTCTATACAAAATTAAAAGCAATAAACACACCACCTGGAAGTCATACCTCATTCTTTCCTTATCAATGTGGCCTTATTCCAAGACATTATCTCATCTGGCCAGTCTCCCAGCCTTCTGCCCATCCACTGTGGGGTTGCATCACTCTAGGAATGCTCTTTTTGTGTGATTTTGGTTTGCAGTCTGAGTCCTGTCTCAAGGCTGCCAGCCTCTTGTGTCTCTCCGAAGCCTTCCCCAATAATATAAATATTGAGGTTAAATAGACAAGTGAAGGGGTAACTGAAGATGAGAGCCTGGTGTCAAGATATTTAATTGATGAGATCTGTATCAATATGGCCCAATGGAGCCAGATACCAAAATTCAATTTGTATACTTTTACATAGCTGAGCTACCTGGCAAGCATCTGTAAATACCAGTTCCATCACTTACATGTCAGCAAGACTGCTCTGAGAAAACTGTACCCACTAAAGTCTTAGAATCTTGTGCTAAAATATTCCATTCCAAAAAGACATAGTGCCTACTGTTTAAGACCCTAAACATGAGTGCCTGGTTTTCCTTTCCCTTATCATTTACCATAAGATTCACATAAAAGCCTCTCTTTACACTGACTCACCCAGAGAAGTGCTTTCTTTCCAACCCAGTTCCCTCTTAATCATCAGACATTCTTGATTCTTCCTCCACAGGCATTTCCAACCCTAACCACAACTCAGTCCCTCAATTGTTGTGCTGTGAAATTTCATCAAGGCCTTTTGAAAATCTAGGGGATGAGAGGGTCCAGTTGTATGACGTGGGTAAACTGCGACCTCTGAAAGCCCTCAATTTTCTAATCTGTTAAGGACGAATGTAGAGTAAATTATCATCAAGTTTCCTTCAAGTTCTAAAAAGAATCCAAAGATGCTGGAAGAAAGGAGGGAGAAACAAATTCAGAGAGATAAGTAGCTTATCTATTTTTTGGAGCTATTAACACTTTCCACTCTGAGCTTGTCTCTATCATCAAAAGCCCAGAGCCTTCCTATTTCTCTAACAAAACATACAATCAAGAAAGAATTTAGGGACGTCTGGGTGGCTCAGTTGGTTGAGCAGCTGCCTTGGGCTCGGGTCATGATCCCAGCGTCCTGGGATCGAGTCCCGCATCGGGCTCCTTGCTCGGCGGGGAGCCTGCTTCTCCCTCTGCCTCTGCCTGCCACTCTGTCTGCCTGTGCTTGCTCACTCTCTCTCCCTCTCTCTCTGACAAATAAATAAATGAAATCTTTAAAAAAAAAAGAAAATTTAATGTCAGTTATTGACCTACACTATAAATTTGAGATCAGAGACAGAATTTCTGTTCTTAATGTCTAGAACCTAGCTCTAATCCTCCATTATTCTTAAACTAGTGAACGTGATGCCCCTTCTAGGCATTCTTTTAAATTAAAACCATATCTCTATAAATAGAATGAAAGATTTCATCTCCTAATAAAGAAATTAAAAGAGAAGTAGAGTATAGAGGATATATTTCACAGAGCATCCTTACAGTATCGCTGAAAATTGGTTCTTTATTTTGGGGAAGAAGCTATTTAGCCATGAAGCAGGTGAGAGGGCTGGACATCGATCTAGGGAAAAGAACCCAGGGGAGAGTATGAGGGCTAGCCCTACTTGTAACAGTGAGTATCCTGGCAGGGAAAAGGCCCACTCCATTAGGGGTGAGTTTAACAAGGACTATTTAAGGGGCATCTAAGAGTGGACAACCCAGTACTCTGAGGAAAGCACAGCAGGGATCCATTACCACTCTAAAGCCTGAAAAGGCAAGGGTACTGGCTACCTAACTGGTTGTAGTCTTCTGCAAAGGAAGCCAACCCACAATGACTGGGCAGGGAGGGACCTGTGGGAATAAATACCCTGATCTTATTCTCCCTCCCACCCATGTAGCTCTTACTGGGGCTTCACACTGGCCAAAAGCAAGTAGAAGCCAAAGGACAAAGGAACCCATAGAGGCAATCCATAAAAGTTATCCTGCTGGGACAAAGCAGGTTGGAAAAAGAATAGAAAGTAGACCAGGAATGACAAATGGAACAGATCCAGCCCACTACCCAAACAGCTTGTTGACAAGTGTGACACCTTCCACGCAAGCAGTAGCAGGAAAAACTCAGTTCCAACTCCGTTTCACAAAATCTTATGTTCATCTCTGGTCTCCACAGGTCTGCCCCCGTGAAAATAAATTCCCATGCCTATGGCACAATCATCAGAGTTTAACAGTTCTTTTGAAGCCACTCTACTGTGTATGAGCTTTCCCTGAGGTATGGGAGACAACTTTAAGGCCTTGCTATAAGCTCAGAGTAAGGAAATCTCTCCACTCCAAAGCTGAGCTGTGTAGGTGCCTGATGTAGTGGTCTTGCCCATAGCCTGGTCACATCTCAGCCCACGTCAAAAGTTCCAAGCTCTTTATAATGACCAAATCTGCTGGGTTCCAGGTCTGTAGCTTCCCTTGTGTGCAAACAAAAGAACTTGATTGTCTTCTCAGATTGGATTCATCTTTTGAAGAGGAAGCATTCTGGTAGAGAACAATAACTTTCTGTAGTTTCTAGCAAATGCCAGTTACTTGAAAGAAATAGCGCCCCCCCTGCCCCACCCAGAGGGCTTTGTGAGGAAACACAAATGAGAAAGATCTGTTGGAGCCACAAAAGTAGACTCTCTCTCTCTCTCTCTCTCCCTCCCTCCCTCCCTCTTTTCTTTTTATCTTACTTTACTTTGGCCTTAAACCATGAATCAGACTGTAACAATTAAAGTCTCATCCTAGCTTTAATGAAGTCCAATTTCGGTGCTGATGAAATACTTGACAGCAATGTGGGCTTGTTTACTCTTCACTGAAATGGTTGCTCCACCAGAATTTATGGGAAAATAACCCTTTCCAAGGAGCTAATGGAATAATTTTTTAAGTCCCTTTGAAAAATAAACCAGAATAATAACAGATTCTATATTAGTAAAAAGCCTAAATAGTACATTTTTCTGTATATAGTCCTTCTTGCTTAGGAACAAACTGTCAAAAGACTGTAGGCTTCAAAAGAAGGATGGGTTTAAGACAAGCCAGAATAATGTCAAGTCTCATGGAGTCCAGATGGTTCTGTCAGACTTGTCTTTGGCTGGTTGGCTTGTGGTGGGTCTTTTTATTTTTTTTTCCCTGAGAGCTAAATAGACATGGGTGATAGAAGTATAGCAAGAAACGCCACAAAGACATGTGAATCCCTGTAGTAAATGCGGTTCAGAAGGCGTGCCCACCCTTCTTTAACAATCCTCTTCCTCCTAAGAGGTCAGACTGAAGCTATGTAAGTGCTATGTTGTCATGACTCACTGACCCCCGCTGACTAGACCGAAAGTGGACTTTGACTCGGGAAAACCAATTCAGAGTCTAGACTGGCAGGAAAAAAATGTCTTTCACCAATTTGTTACTAGGACGTAGAAAGGTCAGGACAACTAAGTGTAGGCAGTCGTTTTGTAAGCTGATGTAAACTTGACCAAAGGCCACCATTTAGAGACAGCTATGACATGCCATAAGAAAATAAACAAATAAATAAATAACAGAGCAGAACAATCAGCAGCCTGAAAAGTAAGAGAAATATGAAGCCAATAACAGAGATCAGCAGATACAAAAGACTATGGTATTCCAAAGAGAGAAGTGAGCACAGATGGGAAGGCAGACCCTTCCCATCTTTCAGTCTTTCCAGTCTCTGGTGAGATGTGAATTCATGTCTTGCCCTCAGGATCTTAGGTATACCCTTGGATCCCTGCAGGGAAGGGCCCCTTTTAGCTTAACCCACTTTGGCTTTTACCAACACAATCATCCACGGACACAGTTAACTCTGGAAAATCTGGATCCGGCCCCTCAGGACTTTCGCTCCCGCAGAAGCAACAGCATGCAGGCATAGGTATTCCCACAGAAGTGCGGAGCGTGCCTGGCTACTACCAAGATGGAGTACATCAAAGGGAATCTTTCTGGGGGATCAGAGGAAACCAGAGGATTGGCAGCCACTCGGCACAAAACGGAGTTACGCGAGGCAGCTCCTAATACGCTGGCACCGGCACGCTTGGGAGGGGGACCGCTCAGGGCAGGGCTTCCTTCTTCAAGGGACCTGCTCCATGAACCTGGTCTTCATCAACACTTCACACTGAGCGGAACACCAGGAGGTCTGTTTACATTTTGCTGTCACCTGTAGCCTTGCCTCTTTTAATGCATCAGCCTGATACTCATTTTAACCACACCAAGCTTATGACGTTGTGCCGACCCTGTCAGATCACGCTTGTCTAATTCAGCAAGGCTAAAAACAGTACAGTAAATGTTTAAAGCAGTGGCTTATAAAATATGTAACACGTTCTGCAAAATGACACCATATACTTTCATTTTTCAAAGCCCCGACTTGCTGATTGTTCGCATAAAGTCTCCAGGTAATACCTAAGTTTGGGGTTCTGGGCCATAGAGGCACTTACGTATTCTGCATCCGACAACTCTACAGCAAGCCTGTGCGTTCGGCAGGGCAGGCGTCAGTCAATTCACTGTAAATGGAAAAAGTGAGGCTCCAAAGACCAGCTACCCAAGGCTTTATAGCTACTACATGAATAAGTCAGGACCCAGATTCACAAGTACTAACTAGGAAGAAGCCCGTATTCCTTCTCTCACAGAGGAAGTGTAGAATTGGACAGAGCGTCCACAGTGCAGTCTTTACTGTGGGAACTATTTATCAGGGGTCCTTACTAGTGTTCCCTGTTACTAAAACCTGACAGTAAAGCTATGTCTGTCTTGTTCGTGGCTGCATTTCTAGCCCCCAGAATAGTACGGGGTATATGGAAGGTGCATGACTTGGGCTGGGTTTCCCCCAAAGCAGATCCTGAGGCAAACATTCATATGATATTGGTTTATGAGGAGGTGTTCCCAGGAAATCAGGAGGGGACTAGGGAAATGGGACTAGGAAGGAAAGAAGATCAAACAGGGATAGGACATTAACTCCCAAGGATGGTAACTCTGGCTCAATCCTGCAATGGAGCTCGGGAGATAGTCTAGGTCATACCTCAGAGTTATCCCTGTTAAGGGACATTATGACCAGAGCATTTACTCCTTCCTGTCTATTATTGGTTAAGGGAGGCCCACGAGGGGATGTAAGTTCTCGGGCCTTTTGGGTTCTTTGGCAGAGTGGGTTCTGCCAGCTCAAGGGCAACCGTTTGACAAGCAGACACAGATTCCGGCTTCTGGGAATAAAAACACAGTGGAAAAAAAAAGAAGCACAAAAATTGTAAAGGGACCCAAGGGGATACGGATGGAACAGTGATAGCACGTGGTACCGTGCTCAGTGAATATTTGGTCAATCAGGGAAATAAAGGTAAAAAGACAGAGAAGGACAGAGGAATATTGTGTCCCAAGTGCTCAGCAATATTCTCTAAGCTAAACATCCTGGCAACGTTTGCAGATAGATGTTTTTCTCCATTTCCTCATAAGGGACCTAAAGCTCAGAATGGTTAAGTACTTTGCCTAAGGTCACACAGCTTCTAATAAGAGAGCCAAAATTCAAACTAGTTCATCTAGCTCCAAAGCCTGCGCACTTTCCACTAGTCCACACTGTCACTTCTCTCACGTCGGCATACTGCCTGACCTCCATGGAAACTGTCTGACCTCCCTTTTTAAGTCACCAAGAGTGAGCTCTTGTGGGGCATGATTTGGGTCACTTTGCAGCATGTGCTTCCCTTGGTCCCCTGCATGTATTTTCTCTTATGCCCTCGGATCTTATCCATTTGAAGCAGGATCAGGGAGGGGCGGGGAAGAGTTGGACAATCAGACAATCAGATCAGAAGTGTTGATCCACTCCCTATGCAAAACCGGTGAGAGATGCCAAGTCCTAATGAAGAGTCCAGTCTCCTGAAATCTCCTGGCATTTTCAGCAGACTGCAGTTTCCTGAGAATGTCTGTGTTTTCCAGAGCATGTCTGCTCAGAATGTATGAGCCAAAAGCTCCTAGGGATTTTCCATCACTTGTTTATATTGTGCCTGGATCTACTCAAATGAGTTTATTATAAGTAAGATAGAGTGATGGGGTTTTTTTTTTTCATGAAATGAGACTGAAAATTAGTTTTAAATATTATTTTCTGCTCTAGACTAATTATAAATGGCATTCAGAGTGATTGCATTATTAGTAGGTAAAAGGTGCTGAGTTTTTAAGGGATTACAACGTGATTTAATTAAATTATGAAACAAAATTACCATCAGAGGGGTTTGGTGGGAGCTTATTAGCAGCAGCCATTTCCTTTTTTCTGTATAATGCTCAAGTCTATCCCATTAAACATACAACTCCCTCTCAAAGGAAAAGAAAAGAAAAGACAACTGCAAACGTTCTCAGAGCCTTGGGCTCTCGTCATGTCATGAAGTAGCCTCTACTTGCCTCCAGGATCCTTCTACGATGTTTTGTCTGTCAGTCTCCATCATGTCCATCCAATTTGTCCCAAACATCCAAACTACTCTCTTCATTTTTAATTCTGTAGCAGGATTAGTCTAAGGCCCACAAAGGTGGATTGGGCCTAGTAAGGGCCTTTCCTAGGGCAAAACTGTGAAATCAGACTGAATTTCATCTTCACTTTTTTTTTTCCTGTGGCCCCTTAACCTTTCAGTGTCCCCCTCTTTCCCCACCAAGTTCCTCAGAGTGCTTACACCAGATAGTGTTAACTGACGATCAATTATGTTTTGACACTCCCTCAAAGCTACCACCTTCTACAGGAGACCGAACAACAACAAAAACGAAGAATAATACTGAACCTAAAAATAGAACAGTGTGTCAATCTCATGAGGACGTTTGTCAGGATGAAGTTTCTCGACGTAGTCCATTTAGGCTGGGATCTAGTCCACTGATGGGCTATGTGCACAAAGGAAATGCCCATTCTTATACCTCCTTTTAATAATGAATTTAACCATGCTTATTACCTGATTTATATCAAGTGAAGGTGGTTCCTCCCCCCAAATGGAAGAAATATACAACCTTATCACATGTATCTCCTTTAATCTCCCCTACAAATGTCAAAATGGTAACTCTTTCTTACCTAGCACACAGCTGACCCAGAAGCCTAACTAAGTCCCACATAGTCTAGCTTAGTTCAGAAAAATCATCCAGCCATCCTATAAATTCATAAGCACTAATAAATAGCTGTTGTTCTAAGGCACTTAGTTTTGGGGCAGTTTGTCATGCAGCCATAACTAACTGAAACAGGTCTTGTCCATCATCATAAATAAGTTAATATTAGGGAAGATTTATACACACAAAAAATAACTCCCTTGGAATAAAGACATATGTTCCCATACTATAAATAACTAAGTGAGCTACACACACACACACACACACACACACACGTACACTTGTGATTCTTTTTTATCAATCATGAAAAAAATAAGTTTGGACCCTGCCTGTGATATATAAAAGTTTAGCTTTTAAATTACTATGTTCCATTATATGAAGATTATAAAACCAGCCCACTTCAGCTCCCACCAGCTTTGGCTTTTTCTACTATTAAAACATTCTCTCAGCCATGACACCCTTGACTTATGCAGCCCACGGACATTTTTCAGCTCTTTTAAAAATTATTATTACCTATCAATTAACCCATGAGATAAAAAGAAGGTGAAAAGGGCAAATCTGGGTTTGCCCTGAAAAATGTATATCCTTTGAGTTAGGTCCAAAGCAAAGCCCTTCCCCTACAGCTGATGCTTGAAATTATTCATAAGGCACATCCTTAACCACTCCGTGATAGTACAGATGTCCACCCCTCACTGCTAGATAATTTTCCTAGAAATGATCTGAGTGTGACTTAGAAGTCTATCTGTATGTTATAGAGAATTGGCAGTTACTCTTTTAGCTACACTGGGGACTATGAATTTTCCAAATAATAATACCAAAGCCCCGCATTTTTTGAGGAATAGTGTGTACATCTTGTTTTTCTAATGGACCAGGCCCTGCTTCCCATCCTAGGGAGCCATAGTTTCCTAGAATATGTTTTGCAATAGCATCTGAAACTTTTCAAAATGCTTTCAAATCATATTTTAATCTTCATAAAAATCTTGAGGGAGAGGGAACTAAGAATTCAAAAATTTAATTGGCTTGCCCAGGGTCACACCAGAGAGTTAAATGCAAAGATCCATTTTGCTATAAATTCCTGCTGATTTTTCAAGGCCAATTTTAAATGTGCCCTATTCTGGGAGGCATCCCGGATTCCACAGGCAGAGGTAGAAGCTCCATCCTCAGTGGTTCTGTAGCTCTCTACGATTTCAGTCTGTGTTTATTATTGGTGATGATCCCCAATCCTAGAAAGCAGTTTTCCAAACCTCCGGAAAACCATGTCTTATTCACCTTAACTCGGTGCTTAGTATAAGACAAAGAGTTCTTCAATACGTGCTTAGTAGATGCCTTAGTTAGTTCACAGATGATATTTCTTAGTACAGATCATGTAAGTATCCTCTGAAAGCAGTACAGAGAAGCAGGACAGTCATGGTGCCTAGAAGGTAGACAGAACTCAGGTCGAATCCTGAGTTTCTTAGTCACTTATTATTAGCTGAGTCACCTTGGGTAGGCCGCTTCACCTCACTGACCTTCCACTTCCTTACCTACCATGGATTTCTTCTACAGCCACTTGGTTAAGGCTAGTTTCCAAAAGTATGATGACACTATAGTCAGAGAATATTTTTAAAAAGGAGTGGCAGAAGAAGAGAAGGACACAGTGGTAGAAAGAGACATGGCAAGTTTCATTATGTAACAAGAACTACAAGAATTCAGAGACCCTGTAATTATATTTTTAACTTTATTTATCATTCAGGGTGTAAGTTTTAAACTCCTACAATGTATGAAACACTACATTCGGGCATGTAATTGAATGAAAATACAATGTCTGTAGTCTGCAATGTAGCACGTCAGTTGTGTTAGGGGGAACATCCCATGTTTTACCTATTAGGATTTCAATAAAAGTAACCATTTTTTTAGTAACAATACCTGTTCAGACTTGAACTTTCTAACTTTAGCAGTGATGCTGGTGCTTTGGCAAAATACACAGCACTCCCAAGTCTGAGATACTAATATACAACGTAGGGCCCCATTTATCCACCATTTCATCTCCTGCACGCATATCACTTGACAACCACAGATCTAGACAGATTTGTTTTACCTCTGGCCCAAGGCATTCAGATGGACCCACCCATTCTCCTGCTCTCCATCTCAGAAGGGACAGATGCTGACCAAGCCCTGGGCAGAATGAGAACCTGGGCAAATAATAAACCCACTCCTGCATGTCAAGCATGATATTAAAGAGTTTCAATATGACTGTCATTTTCTCTACTGGCAGGGAGTGATAAATGAAACATGCATTTCTATTATCTGCCCACCCTTCAGAGTGATGGATTACCTGAATGGGATGGGATATTACTCCTGGGCACTGGAAAATTATAGATATCTCTTCATGAATGTTAATATCAAATGGTGGGGCCAAATTGCCACAGCAAAGTCAAGAAATATCTGGTAATTTGTTCTTTTATTTTGCACTCCAAAGAACCAGTAATAATAAGGAAGGTTTTCTGCCTTTTCCCATTTTTCATCTATTTTTTTCTTTGGAAAGTGAGTAATAACATCATCGTTCCTTCACTAATGGCAGTATTGGCCGTAATTCGAGGCTTAAAAGCAAAGTGATATGTTTTGAATGGAGCTCCTAGAAGGCTCAACACCAACACTCTACGACAAATGAATATTGTTAATGTTTTGCCAACCATAAGGTTGACCTCATCTGTCAGAGTGGAAAATTTTAACAAGCAGAATATCACAAAGCATATAGTTATTAATACTAAACAGCGACTTTAACTAAAATGGCCTGGGAGTAAAGTGTTTGCAGCAAGCCCCCTCTTTATTTCACCATTTCCAGCTCATACTTTTAAAACTGGCTTTCCTCCCTTTTCAGCTTAGAAAGTCTGAGTTATCCTTTATCACCTAAAGGCTGTATAGTGCCCTGAAGTCCTCACTGCAAAGATGGCTATACTTTAGATGGAGATAGAGAGGCAGAAAAACATGTGAACAATCAGCCTTAATGGATCTGACACAGGACCATATCCTGAAAGTTGTTTTATTAACTAAATTCCTGATGTCAATTGGTTTCCTGCCCATTGGCCTCTTTATCTTCCAGGTCTAAGCCAAAGCAATTCCCAGCATTTGGTTCACTTAGTCAAGGTTTACCATGGAAGAAGGCAATGACGCTACTTTGTGAAGAAAACTGTTAGCATTACTTTAGATCTTAACTTAAAAAAAAAAAAAAAAGAAAAACCTAGAAGCGCTTTTTGACAGGAGATATAGAGTGATTTTATGATAGGGACATGTGCTACATTTCATTGCCTTCTGCCCACCAAACCCCACCCCAGCAGTATTTAAGAACATACAAATGGCTGTGTGGATTTTCAGTTATCAAGTCACTAAACACTGGCTGCTTTGTTAGTGGACAAAATACTGGTATAAATGTTGGGCTCTGTAGGGATCATTAAGACTATAGACCAAAAGTGACAAAAACATGCTTTCTCGGGAAACAATTCAAAACCATTTTGGTCCAACTTGATTTATAAGAGAAATGAAAATATTCTAAGAATATGAGGGGGTTGTTTCCTGACCTTAAAGGAGTACCATTTATTAGCTATGAACTAAAATTCTCAAGATCTGTTGCACACAATTCAGTCTGAGAACAATCTGTTGCAGAGTCATTTAAAATCCCTGCTCAGGGAACATCAAAGATGCCCACAACAGCTGAACTGGAAGAATGCTCAGGAAGGGGAAAATAAAAACAATAGGAGTGCATTCCCAACTGTATTATTGACTTTAGGCTCCTTCTTCTGAAAGATCAAATTGTGCCTTTGTAAATGTTTCACTTTTCATATTTTACCTTTGAGGCTGTACTTGTTCTTTGAAACACTCAATGACTTTTGCAACTTTGCAGATACAAAGAGCCAAGCCAATGTGACACTGAGGGTGTCTTACGCGTATCCTCACGAGAACCCAGAGATGGAAAATAAATTTCTATTATTGTCAACCATATTAGCAGTGGAGAGATGAATGAATGTGTGTGTGTATGTGTGTACTCATTTTCTGAATCCAATCTATACTGAGAAGGAGCCACTACTTAAATAACCATTCGTTGGCTGTCTTCAAAAACTGGAAGCTGCTGTTTCCATGATGAAAGGTCTAATTTATAATAACAGTGCACCACATTAAAAATGAAAAAGTATCAGTCTGGTGCATCAACCTAAATTAAGCTTTAGTAAATGTTCAGACTTAGATAAATCATCTCTGTTAGAAGTGAAGAAAAATTCTTTAATATCTCATCAAGACCAAATCTGAGTTGTACTCATTTCCTTAAGGAGTTTATGATCTTTTGACATAATCTATTAGAACTTGAAAATGTATGATTTACACTGGATATTCGGTGAGTGTATGACATCACATTTCTTGTGCATACTCAGAATCTCTATACCCTTACCACCTGGGTCCACAGCTGCTTGCTCTGCTTCAGCCACTTCTACGGCCCATCTACTCCCTCAGGCCTGTGTGGTCCCACCATCTGGGATCAATCACAGTGGCTTCAGAAATTCTGAACACTCTGCCTTGGCCTCTGCCATGTAACCTGGTGACCAGCCATTTGTTTAGTGTTTCTGGCTCCTCCTACACTGAATTAGGACAGACCACCACTCCACAGAATGGGATGAAGCATCCTCTTAGATACCAAAGAATCAGAATGATACAGCCTAGAAGTATGGAGGACTTCAGTCCCTAACCAATGGTGAAGAGGAGATGGTAGGAAGCCTGGCACATAAATTTTCTCTCCATCCTCCCTCCCATGAACTGTCTGGAGGTACAATTTATCCACACAGCTTATGCACAGACATTCAGAGACATTCCAAGGGGACACATCGGCCAAGAGATCTGCTTTGTCTCTTTGTGAAACACTGTCACACATCACCTTGCATTACTTCCCTTTCTCCTGCCTTACCTCTTTTTTCCTTACCCTCACTGCCCTGTTTGTACTCTCCCAATGAAGAATCAGCACTTAATCCCTGTCACAGGCTCTAGAGAATCTGAACTAAGAGAGCTGATTAGAATCATCCCTACATTTTCAAAGGTATCTCTTTCTCAGCAAAATAATGAGGCACAGTAGTAAGAAGAGCAAAAATGAACAAATGGAACTACATCAAACTAAAAAGCTTTTGCATAGCAAAGAAACCATCAACAAAATGAAAAGGCAACCTACTGAACAGGAGAAGATATTTTCAAATGATATAACTGGTAAGGGATGAATATCCAAAATATATAAAGAATTCACACAACATCAAAAAAGTAATAATAATCCATTTTAAAAAGGGACAGAGGACCTGAATAAATATTTCTTCAAAGTAGACATACAGATCGCCAACAGATATATGAAAAGGTATTCAACATCGCTCATCATCAGGGAAATAAACAACAGTGAGAAATCACCTCACATTTGTCAGAAATGACTATTATCAAGAAGACAAGTAATAACAAGTGTTGGCAAGGAAATGGAGGAAAAGAAACACTTGTGTACTGGTGATGGGAATACAAAATTTGAAAATTTACATGCACCCTTATGTTCATTGCAGCATTATTTACAATAGCCTAGATGTGGAAGCAACCTGTCTATCAATACGTGAATAAAGAAGATGTAATATGCATGCATGTATGTATCATACAGTCAAATACTGTATGATTTCACTCACACATGGAATCCAAAAAACAAAACAGAAACATGTTCATCAATACAGAGCACAATCTAGTGGTTGCCAGAGGGGAGGGACAGGGGGATAGGTGAAGTTGAGGAAAAGGATTAAAAGGTATAAATTTCCAGTTATAAAATAAGACACGGGGATGTGAAGTACAGCACAGGGACTATGGCTAATAATTAACAACTGTGTTTGGAGACAGATTGTACCTAGATTTATCATGGCGGTCACTTCATGATGTATATAAATGTTGAATCACTTTGTTGTACATCTGAAATTAATATAATATTGCATGTCAACTACACATCAATGAAAAATTAGAATTAAAAATTTTTAAATTAAAAAAAATGGGACACAATGCCTTTTATACATATCTTTATGATGCTTTGAGTCCCCAAAAGAGTAACAGTCTAATTGTTAACATGTATTTGAAATTTTTATATTTATATGCAATGAGAAAACAATATCGCTCCCTTTAAATCTAAAATGTCAATGAGGAAATCAATACTGACTTACTGTTATGCTAGGTTCAGATCCTATTTTGTCAGATCACTTAAATCCCATGACCACAATTAAAAGTATATGAACTTTGAGTCACAAAGAATGTGGATGGTACTTCACCTTTGCCACCTATTTAGTGGTGAGATCTTAATCAAATTACTTCAAATGGGAGTTTTGTTCCCCCCTCTGTAATGTGGTGCCACCCATACATACTTCATAATGTGCTAAAATAACCATCTCTGTGCTTAGAACACTGAGAGCGCTCAGTAATTGGTAGTTATGTACATTATTATTGCAGCTCTCCAATTAAGAACAAAAGGAAAAGTTGGGTTTCTGTTGAACTTTTGGAAAAGCTGTGACATACTTGAATTATGAAGAGGTACAACTCAAACAGACAACAAAGGGAGATTACTGACTCCAATAATGCAGAGAGAGAACGAATCTGTCCTCCAGTGTCACAGCTCTAAGGCTCTTGTCTGTGCTCTCTTATTCTCCATCCATCAGGCTCACTTCCCCATGCTCGTTAACTCCATTCTCTCCTATTGCAGATATTTTTCTGTGAGGCTCACCAGCATGACCAGGCTTATCCCATCTGAGCCTAGCAACTCCAGTGAAAAGAGAAGAAGCCTTTCCCAAAAGTCTACATACCAATTCCATGGGAAGGACTCTTATGGCCCTGGCTAGTTTCACACGCTCATCCTTTAAATCAGTCATAGTTCCTAGGGTGATTACTTACTAGGATTGGCCAAGTTTGATCGCTAGTGGGTCCTGGTGGTCAAGAGGACAAAAAATATTTTAACTGAATAAAGAGGCTGAGAAAGTTTCCTAGACATACATGGCCACTATGAAAGGATCAGCAAACTTTTTTCTGTAAAAGGCCAAATAGTAAATAGCTTAGGTTTTGCAGGCTACATATGGTTTCAGTTGGATATTCTTTTTCATTTGGTTTGTTTTTATACCCTTTTAAAAGTGTAAAATAAAAAATTAAAGCACTCTTGCTTGCTGGCTATACAAAATTAGGCCACAAGCTCTAGTTTGCCAACCACTGCATTATAGTATAAAACAAGAAAAATGAAGGACTGTACATCATATCATGGAATTGGTGATATATTGGATACAGGTATAATATTTAGACTTTCAGAACTCTCTGTTTCTGGGGAGATACACAATAGAACAGAGGAGTAAGGAAATCATTTCTATCTAGCAGTCAACAAACAATTTTTGAACACTTACCTTTGACATCTCAAAATTAACAGCACACTCATAAATTGGGCATTGTATTTTAAAGAGCCCCAAGTTACCTATATTTTGTATATCAGTATATATTTAGAGAGGGGCGGAATATAAGGGGTTTTCAAGAACTTTAAAAGAGGCAATAGAAAGAACAAAAGAACTAAGGTAGAACCTTTATACAAATGTCGATCTTCTTCCCTATAAAGTATTCTGAATATCAAATAATGGGAGCAGAGGCAGATTTAAACCTTTTCTGCCCTAATAAATTCAATTCCAAATTAGTTTTAATATTAGACATCTTTATGAATATTAATGTTTCTCAACATAAGTAACTAGAGAAAAGAATATTCAGCATTCTCCTCCCCACTCCACCCACTTCCTCTGTCATTGCTCCTATGCCCTTTTAATGTCATTTTTCTAACAGTGACTTAGAACAGTGATAAGCCTAAGAGTGCTCAAGATTAAACAAGTATGGCAAATTAAGTCACTATGTAAAAGAATCCACATCACTGAGTGCCACTTCTGAAGATTTACCTCTTAACATTAGACCAATGTTTTTGAAATCAGTCTATGAACTTGCATGGAAAAAAAATCATTATTTTCACCACTCTTTAACTGACATCTAGTGTTTCCATTTCCTTGAGTTTTAAATATGGTCAGTAAGCCACAGTATTAGAACAAACTGGTGTTAGAAGTACCTGACTTTTATGACTTTGTCATAAAATCACATTTTTATATTACATCTACACATATGACATTTTCTATTACATCTTAACTATTACGTTGAACATGTTGCAGCTATCTCACATATCATCTCAGCTCATCACTATTTAGAGATTATAATAGTAGCTTGCAACTAGATCTAGTTATAGAATATGTTAATAAAAACAAATATAAAAACCTATGAAAACTGATGAATGAATGCAATGAAGTTGTAGGACACAAAATACAGAACTCTGTTGCATTTCTATGCACTAATAATGAAGTAGCAGAAAGAGAAATTAAGAAAATGGTCCCATTTATAATTGCACCCAAAAAAAAGGAAAAGAAAATACCTAGGAACAAACTTAAGCAAGGAGGCAAAACACCTGGATTCTGAAAACCATAAATCACTGGTGAAAGAAACTGAAGATAGAACAAACAGATGGAAAGATAGTCCATGTTCATGGATTGGAAGAATAAATACTGTTAAAATGTTGATACTGTACAAAGCAATCTACAGATTTGGTGTAATCCCTATCAAAATACCAATAGCATTTTTCACAGAATGAGAACAAATAATCCCCCAAACTTACATGAAACCACAAAAGATCTTGAATAGCCAAAGTAATCTTGGGAAAAGACAAGAACAAAGCTGGAGGCATCACAATTCCAGACTTCAAGTTATATTACAAAGCTATAGTCATCAAAACAGTATAGTATTGGCACAAAAACAGACACATAGATCAAGAGAACGAACAGAGAGCCCAGAAATAAATCCACACTTGTATGGTTAATCTACAACAAAAAAGGCAAGAATATGCAATGGGGAAGAGACAATCTCTTCAAAAAACTGTGTTGGGAAAACTGGATAGATACAGGCAAAAGAATAAAACTGGACCTCTTATACCATACACAAAAATAAACTCAAAATAGATTGAAGACCTAAATGGGAAACATGAAACTGTAAAACTCCTAGCATAAAACATAGGTAATAATTTCTTTGACATCAGCCACAGAAACATTTCTCTAGGTATGTCTACTGAGGCAAGGGAAACAAAAGCAAAAATAAACTGTTGGGACTACAACCAAAGTAAAATGCTTCTGCACAGCAAAGGAAACCATCAACAAATCAAAAAGGGAATGGGAGATTCCCTGAGTGGGAGAAGAGATCTGCAAATGTTATCTCTGATAAGGAGTTAATGTTGAATATATAAAGAACTTAAACAACTTGATACCAAAAAAATAATAATCTGATTAAAAATGGGCAGAGGACCTGAATCAAAATTTTTCCAAATAAGATGTACAAATGGTCAAAAAACACATGAAAAGATGCTTAACATCATTGCTTATCAGGGAAATCCAAATCAAAACCACAATGATCTATCATTACCTCTACCTGTCAGAACAACTAGAATCAGAAAGACAAGAAATAACAAGAATTGGTGAGGATGTGGAGGAAAAAAACCTTTGCACACTGTTGGCAGGAACATAAATTGGTGCAGCCACTATGAAAAACAGTGTGGAGGTTCCTCAAAATATTAAAAATAGAAATACTGTATGGTGACTAACAGAACATAATAAAAAATATTTTAAAAAATAGAAATACCATATAATTCAGTAATTCCACTCCTGGGAATTTATCCAAAGAAAATGAAAACACTGATTTGAAAAGATATATGCACCCCTATGTTCATAGCAGCATTATTTTCAATAGCTCTGGTAAAGAAGTAACCCAAGGTCCATCAATAAATGAATGGATAAGGAAGAGGTGTGTACACACACGCACGTGCACGCACACACACACACAGGAATATTAGTCATAAAAAAATGAGATCTTGCATTTGCAACAACTTGGATGGACCTGGAGGATATAATACCAAAAGAAAAGTCAAAGAAAGACAAATTCCATATAATTTCATGTATATGTGGAATCTGAAAAAAAACAACAACAACAACAACAACAAAAACCAGACGCGTAAATACAGAGAACAAACTGGTGGTTGCCAGAACGGAGAGGGGTAGAGGGAATGGGTGAAATAGATAAAGGGGATTATGAGGTACAAACTTCCAGTTATAAAATAAATAAGTCATGGAAATGAGAAGTACAGCATAGGGAGTATAGTCAATAATATTGTAATAATGTTGTATGGTGACAGATGGTGACCATACTTATAATAATGAGCACGAGTAATGTATAGTATTGTTGAATCATTATGTTGTACACCTGAAAGTCATATAAACAGTTATTAGACCTCATTAAAATATATTACTGTCAAATTTTTTAATATTTTGACAACTCTACTTCAATGTTAAGTGATTTCCTTTGTAATCCTATGTATTTTCCTTAACTATGCAGTGTAGATGAGTAACTGCTCACAGTCTATATTTTTAAAAAGTAAGCAAAGCACACACATACTAGTGTGCTTGGTGCTTAGTATAGTTTGTAATCCTGTGTATTTTATTTGGGGCATTTAAAAATGTTTTTCTGAAAAGTGTTCCAGAGGCCTCCATATCCAAAAAAAGACAGGATGAAACACAAATGTTTAAAAACCTCTGATTTAGGCAAAGTTGACTAGTCCCTCCAACTTGAAGTATTTTCTTTTCTCAATTTTCTCAGCTTTATAGTCCTAATAATCTCATTGGCCAATTTTCTTTGTTGATTTCTCCTCTTCTCTTTGACTTGTTTGTGTTCTATGGCTCATTTCTGGGTCTCTTTCTCTTCCCAATCAGAACTGTACCTGGGTGATCTCATCGCACCCATGGCCTTATAGACCACTGACAAGCTGATGAGCTCAAATCTTCATCCTTAGCCTGTTGTATCCAATTCAGACCTCTCCACTTGAAAATGTGGTAGGAATCTCACACCTAAGATGGCTGTGAGAAAATTTCTGATCACCCTTCCAGAACCCAAACCTGTGCTTCCCCCAGTTTTTCCCATCTTAGTAATAGAACCATCTTCTAAACTAATTGCTCAAGCAAAACCTATCTTTGATTCCTGTTTCTTTCTTTCATGATCCACAACCACTCCATAAGCAAGTTTTATCAACTCAACCTTCTGAACACATCCTAAGTCTGTCTAATTCTCTCACTCACACCTGTTACCATCCTAGTTCTAGCTACCTTTATCACCTAAATTCTTACAATGACCTCCTGACTTATCCCCCTTCCTCTGTTATTGCACTTGAACAATTAATCTTGTCCACAGTAATAAGAATTAACTTAAAAATATGAAGCATTTCAGAAGTGCAAATAGAAAAAAAGATATATACACCACCCAATAACCTTTTTTGTAATATGAATCAGATCATTGCTATTTCTCTGCTTAAAACCATCTGGTTGCTATCCTTTCTAGCTAGAAAAAAAATTAACAACTCTTTACCATGACTTACAAGGCCCTCTATGATCTAGTCTTTGGCCATATCTATCACCTTATCCCCATACTTCTCTTCTCCTCCCTTGCAAGTCACTCACAGTGACCTCACCGGTAGTATTCAAGCACACCAAGCTCACTCTCACCTCAAAAGCTTTGTATTAACCACTCCCCTTTGCTTGCAATTCTCATCCATCAGATCTTTGCATAGCTGGTTCTTTCTTGTCCCAGTTTAAAACCTCACTAAAAGACCTTTCCTGCTCACCCAACCTAAGGAATTCACCTGCTAATCCCTCTCTATCATATTACCCTATTTTCTCTCTCTTTTTAAAAGATCTTATTTATTTGACACATGAGAGAGAGAGAGAGAGAGAGAGAGCGAGCATACACAAGCAGGGGGAAGCAGCAGTCAGAGAGGGAGGGAGAAGCAGGCTTGCCGCTGAACAGGGAGCCCCATGCAGGGCTCAATACCAGGACCTGGGATCATGACCTTAGCAGAAGGCAGACGCTTAACCAACTGAGCCACCCAGGCACCCCTCACTCTATTTTCTTGTGCTCATATTTTAAATAGACATTTTCCTTTATTCTTTGATTTATTTCTATAACCCCACACACACACAGACACACACATGCACACACTTTATAACACAAACTCTTTGAGATGTGGGATGTTGTCATATATGTATAACCTTTTGAACTCTGGTACCTAGTAGGTGCTCAATAAATGTGAAGCAGGAAGGGGGGAGGGAAGAAAGAGAGGGAAAAAGAAGAGGAAAGAAGAGGAAAGGGAGGAGAGGAAGGAGGAGGAAAGGAGGGAAGTAATTTAGCATTTTTAAGTACTCCCTTTAAAAATCTGTCACAAAAAGATTTCAAGCAGCATCTGAAAAGACATTTCCAGAGGACAAAATTATTCACAGCACCCAGTAACTTTAAAAAAAAAAATGTCATGCTCATATCTTAAGGACAAGAGACAATTGTAAAAGATGAAGACTGAACACGCATTGTTACAGCTCAAGAGGCCTAATTGCACAGTGTGCCTGCCTGCTCATCTTTCCATCACTCTAGGCTCCATCCATAATGCGGAGCTAACCAGGAAGAGTACAGTGTAGTCATTCAACCAAAGAACAGTGCACCATCCTTCCACCCAATGGGGCTGAGCATCTCCTGGGGAAAAACGACATTAACAAGAAAATGTTTAACTGGAGACAAAGCCCAAAATTAATTCCTACAGGTGCCAATTTAGACTTCCCTCTTCCGGGTTTTCAAAATGTTTTAAGTATTGATGGATCTGGTCACCAAACCTTAAAGAAAGGTACTTCGAGCTACACTAGGCTTTCTATTCTAATCATCCACGTGAAGGGGCTTGCTTTAGAAAGTCTGGATGGATTTACAAGTGCTTGAGTTGAGATGTGTACCAAGACTAGTCCTCACACATGGGCTTGGGAAACATCTTTTTTTTAAAGATTTATTTATGTATTTATTTGACAGAGAGAGAGAGAGCACAAGTAGGTAGAGCGGCAGGCAGAGGGAGAAGGAGAAGCAGGCCCCCTGCCGAGCAGAGAGCCCGATGCGGGGCTCGATCCCAGGACCCCGGGATCTCCACCTGAGCCGAAGGCAGAGGCCTTCACCCACTGAGCCATCCAGGTGCCCCGGGAAACATCTTTTTGATACCTATTATGTGCTAGTCACCACACTCCATCCTGGAACCTCAAGATGCTAGCTTCACCCATGACCCACGGAGTGCCCTAAGGAAAGAAACTTAGCACCTCTAACCTCAAATTTCTAGTTGTAAAATAGAAGCAATGATAAGATGTCCAAGCTCAAGTGGTTGGCAGAATTCATATCTGGGCTGGCTTCTTCAAAGCTACCAAAGAGCGTCTCTGAAGTCAGCCTGCTAGTAAGACAGAGTTTTATATATTATATAAAATATATGTAAAATATATATATATTATATAATGTAATCTAGTCATGGGAGTGACATCCCATCACATTTACCATATTCCATTGATTAGAAGTCAGAGACCCCAAAATCAAGGGGTGAAAATCATACAAGAGTGTAATCACTAGGAGGTAGGGATCATGGGGCCTACTTCAAAGCCTCCGTGTCCTGGTTGGGGATAAAGACAAGTAAAGAGGCACTTACAACAGTATTATTATTGCTGCGATGGTCAAGTACAGAATGCTAGGTATATAAAAGACTACGTACATAGCTTTCTCTGAGTGGGTGGGTGAGTGGTGGTGGTGGTGGTGAGATTTCCTAGAGGAACGACCGTAAGCTGAGACACAGAGGATGTGTACCAGTTTGCCATGTGTATATTGGGGCATGGTGAGTGTTCCAGGCAGAGAGCCTGACTGAATGGAAAACATTCCCTAAGTAAGAAATAATGCATATGGCCAAACCATATTTCATTTTGTTTGTATTCTACAAATTGCTAACATCTTACCAAGAGAAAATTATCCATCATGGGCACAGGGCCATGCTCAGTAAGTTTAAATACTTTCTTAAAATGAATATCTAAAGCAAAGACCTTTTGAAGTATGTTCCTCATTCTTAGAGGAAAGTGCTTACAATGTGTCTTAAAGAGAAAAGATTTCCATTTTATGAGTTCTCATCATTATTTAAAATAGTGATATCCTAAGATTTTAATGCATCTTTGGTCTTGAATGAGATCACAGTTCAGATCCAGTTCTTTGTCAGTCTCCAAAGTAATTATCTTCTGAAAAGAAAGGTCCCATGGGTGGGAGAGCACCAGCTGTTGAATGCTTAATACTACATGCCAACTGAATGGCCAATTGCCCAAATAAAATAGGTATCTAAGCCAGGTGGAACTGTTTATTCTAATTTGCTTATTCAAATTGGAATGTAGCCAGTTCGTTTGTGAAATGTACTTACAGAACAATAAAGTATTATTCACTGCTAGATGGCATCCTCTTCTATGATGTTTATACTGAACCTCCACTTCAAAAACACCCTGAAATTTGTCCTCTGCTGAATTCGTAATGGCGCTCAGATTTCTCAGCCGTGTCTAACATCAGCTCCAGAAAAGTCCATAAAATGGGGCTGGAGAGCACAGCTTATTGTGACAGATTATAGTCAAACCAAAATTCTTACTGAATTACTTTAAAAGAGTAAGTTCTAGTGGTCACGTTCCTAGCATGCCTAACTGTATCCATAAGGATGACTTCTGGTATAAGACATAGAATTCCTCATACGAAGAAGCTAAAATGCTATGGAGGATTCAGCAGCTCGTTGAACTAAGAAGTTCATAGACAGTGTCAGTTTCAGATACAGTTTGATCATGCCTCTGGCTTCACTTCTCTCCTAAATTATACGCATTTTTCTCAGCTCTGCCTACTATCTTTTAAAGGCTGATTTCAAAGAGTGACTTCAGGTAGCAATTTACAACCAAGAGGTGGCTTTCTTCAACCATTTAACAAAAACACTCTGACCACTGAGCTAAAAAAGCCACATTCAAACCAGTCCCTGTGGCCAGGGGGGTATCGTTTGCTAAATGATTTAGTTACATGATTTTGCAGGGAAATGTGGTTATAAGCATCCATCTCTGCAATGCTGGCATGAGGATCCTAGTCCCTTAGCCAGTATATGGATGGGTCTTACAGATTACCCAGCATTTGCATCTCAACAGAGCTGTCTTTACATTGTTTTCATATTACAGATGGATTTATGAATGTAGCAGTACCTGAAGATCTCCTGAGATGCAAATTGAATGTCAAGGACTCACTCTGCAGGGCTTGAAAATGTAGGACAATGGAAAATCTCAGGGCCATTCCCAAGTACCTCAAACCAAAAATGCAGCACATTCAGGACACCCCAGAACTCCAGTGTCTCATGCCTCTAGACTGAACTCCAAATTTCCCTGAAACTTGACCTCTTATGGCAATTTCAGGACCTGCAAAATGACCCCGCCTGAACCAGCAGCCAATACCTGACCAGTTTATAGAATAAACTTGGAATTGTATTTAATCATGGCATTTCAAGATTCCTTTTCAAAATATCCTTTTTGCCCCTCAAATTTTCCAGGCCTTCACATCTCTCAAGAAATCAAACATGATACTTTTAGGAGCCAACCAAGTTATACATAATGCATTTTTATGTTCCTAAATTAACAAAGTGACTTTAGATCTGTGAAGGGTGCTAAAAATTATATAAGCTATGTAAGTATTTTTATTTGTTCAAACATTTCCAGTTTCCTTCAGGGCTTAAAAGTTTCCGAGAACTTTCTATTTCTAAGTAGGCCTAGTTTGTTATGATGAAACAAAGACAATCCAAAAACATGTCCATTTTTCTGGGGGGCCTCAGAGCCAGGGTTTGTTTTTTTTTCCATCTTCTAGAACATCAATCATTTGGGTATAGCTAGCACCAAACCATAGCATACTTACACCTCTTGCTTATTTCTAATCTGCATTGAGGTCAAGTCGACCATGAAACAAGGATTTGACTGCAACTAGTTTATTTGCAAGGTGATCCCAGGAACTGCTAGTAGAGAAAAATGGAGGTAAGAAAAGAAAGCAACCAATTCAGGTTGTGTTGTCAGGCAGCCGGTATCTACCACAGGCTCCCGAGACTTTGTCTTGCTGGGGAATTCTGGGAGACAGAGCATAGAATAAGCTTCAGTGTGTGTGTGTCATCTCAGATCAGGGGCAAGTACTTGGGGTATTTTTTTTTTTCTTCAAATACTTTCCATCATTGGCGGGGAGACAGTCCCCCAGGGGACTTAGCTCCTGGATATTTCTGGCCTTCCCATACAAAGGTCAAGGAAAAAACCCAAAAGCCGAGAGTTAAAGATGTCTGTAGAGGATGCTAATAGTATCCACTGGTCAAGTGACTTAGAGGAGATAAGTGCAGGGCACCAACATATCTGCAACAATACCTATGGCCAAAGATTAATATATACTTGTTGATACTAGTCCTGAGTATCACTGGCTGGTTTGGGCTCTTACCTTAAAAAAGTATTACATTTGATGAAATTCCAGTTTCTTGGGATATACTGAAATCATCTCATTCACATAACAAGTCATCGTGGCAGAAAAAAAAAAAAAGCCCTGAATTTAGAAATGAGCACAGGTAGTTTCCAGCCTAGCCTCTGTGGCCTTACATACAACGATTCTTGACTATGGACCTTAGTTTCTTCAGTAAAGATCAATGGCTTAAGCTAATAACAACAGAAGACACTTAGATGACCTTAGTACATGCTAGACACCATTCTGAGTGCTTTGCAGATATTAACCCGCATAACCCGCATGACAAGCAATGAGATGAAGACTATTATCTCCATCTTACAAAGAAGTAAACTGAGGCACAAGGGAGTTAAGTAACTTGAATGAGGTCACTTGAGTAATAAGTGGTAGAACCAGGAATGGAACCCAAGTTGCCTGGCTCCTAAATCAAGACCCTTACCTACCACCAGGCTTCCTTTTAATGCAATAACCTATAGCCCCCCTTCCTTAGTAAAGACCTATAATCTTTGACCTCTGATAAAATCAGGCAGGAGTAATGGTATATTCATCTGGCATATGTTTTGACTTCTATTGTTTGACACAAACTCAACTTGTGTCATTCCTCTTTTGGAATAGTTTATAAGATACATTTAGAGGAGCTAGCAATAAGCAGAAAACATCATGTACCCAGTAGGTCCTAATACATCCCCTCTGGAAATGGCATTCGATGTCTACACTAGGAAGATATTTAAATCTTTGCCTCAAAAAAATAAATTGTCTCATCTTTCTAACACCCTTGCAAATATCTCACCACCTGTGGAAACTAAACCATCAAAAACTCATCTTCTGCCTGTTTTATTACTAGAGTATTTCCTTTCAAAATTCAACCAACATTTGTTCAAGTAAGATGTCAGTGAACCATCATCATCAGTACCCAGTCATCATCAGTACCAAGCTGGAATTTTTGGTTTCTACTGGAGAATACCAGTATCTATCAGTTCAAGATAATCCTTAGAAGCCAATTTCTCTCATCTCTTGAGATCTGCTCCCCAAATCTCTTAAAATATCACTTTAAAATGTCTGAAAATTTCCTTTTGGAATCATAATATCATAATCAATGATATTTAATTCATTTATAAAAACACATTCTAATTTCCTACTATATGGCCCACTATGCTAGGAATTGAGATCTGAGGTAATGATATATCTATTTGATGTCCCTGACCTTTAAGATGCTTCAAATATACCAGGTGAGAGGGATGCATGGCAATAGTAAAGGAAAGAGGATGACATGTAGAGAGCTGGACTCTAAGTGCAAAGTTATTATGTAATTAGCTATGCTGAATGGTCTAAATAATTGTAATGGTTATGACAGAATGTCCTCATTCATTCACCAAATAATTACTGAGCACCTATTATGTGCCAGGAATTTTGCTATAAAGAAGCTAATTTTGGCAATAAGGAAGATAGATTAGATATGGATCCTTCCTTCATGGAGTTCACAGTTCAGTTGGGTGATTGGCAGATGAATAACTACCTTTTGCCTATGGCATGTCCCTTGAGTGTCTCACCACCGTAACCCTCTAGGAGCCAAGCCTCAGTCTTCCAACATCCATCCTAATTTGTTTTTTCTACTTCATGTTTTTACTAGCTCTCCCCATCATGTCAAGGAGGGTTACAATGATGTGTTTTTAAAAGAAAAAGAAATGGTCATCCTTTTTTTACTGTAAAATTCTCCAGCTAGAGCCAAAGCCCCCTCAGGCACCAAAAATGGAGGCACATAGAAAAACAAAACAGCCATGCAGAGAGTAGAGTAAGCATGGAATTCTCCACATATTGAAGGGGGTGAGAGAAGGAGAGAGGTTTAAGAAGCAATCATGCCAAGAAATACCAGAAGAGACTACAGGAAGCCACCTAACCTGGCTTCCCTGGGTCACCCTCAGATCACAGTCTCTTTCGAGGTTTTGAAGGCAAATTTGTGATTAGGTATGATTTTTCTGCTATCTAAGAGAAAAAGAAAAGAAACTGAACAAAATTCCTCAGGAAAGAAGGTAAGAGAGGAAAGAATGGAATGAGGGTGCTATAAGATGCAAGTGATAGCCACTGAAAACGCAATGATAATATGAAGTCAGATATGCCCCTGACATTCTATGAAGCTTCCGAACATTTGGCCCACCCTTCTGAGCAGAATTCATTTGGTTCTTTGCTAACTTTACACTTAGTTTTCTCACTGTGAACAGCAACTAAGGATGTGATTCTGGCTATGATAACATATGACTCAAGCACACCCATTGGCACACACTTTGGTCTCTTATCAGATGACCTGCCTGACCTTGACAGCCTTCTCTTCTTTGGGACAATCTGCAGGATGGAATTTAAGCGAAACCAATCCTAATTCCTTTTATCCCCAAAAGCTCCCAAGACAGCAATCTTGGAATGACCCATGCCTTGCAATTCTCACATTTCTCTTATCTCTGAGACTACTTTTCATGTTCACTTTGATGCTACTTGAAAATATTCTCACCATAACCCCCAATAAAACAGAAATCCCCAAATATATCTTGACCTCTTCTTGTGTCAACTCTTGTAACACTACCGCCTAATACCTTTCTGTGTAGTGTAACCACCCATAACTCACTGATCTCAACTATAGTTATTCCAATCATTAAAAAAAAAAAGACAAAACTTTTTTTGGTAAACTTCTCATGCATTGCTTCTTGAAGCTCATTTTATAGCTAAGGGCTTCATTCCATTTATGTCAGGTTCCCACTGTAAAATTTAATTAGAAAATTGAGGTAAAAATAATCCAGGGAAATAATCCAGGGAAAAGCTGAAAGAAAAATTAGAACTGGAATGGTTTTACCACCAATACTGGCTACTCTTCCATCATCTATGTGCTTACTGCTTTGAATTAGGAGAGAAAAGGAATTAAGACCAAGGAAAAGATCAGGGTAAGAGAAGAGGTAATTAGGAGGATTCTCAGAATCAAATCTGGCTAAAAAAATAACCCAACTTTGCTTCCCATGTTTCCCACACTACCCCCATCAAGTATTGCCTCACACTGAACTTTGATGGGGAAGATGCCTTGAAAAGACTCTGTCTTGAAAATAGCATGAACGTTGGGAATGGATGAATTTGGACTCTAATCCAAGCTCTATCACTTACTTGCTGTTTGACTTCAGGCAAGTTGCTTATCATCTCTGAAATGGTTTTCACATCTACAGAATAAGGATAATAAAAGCTTCCTCATAGGATTGTTGTTAAAATTAAATGAGATAACCTGGAGAAAGCATCTGTCAACGCAACACACTTAATACATGGTAGCTCACTTCCATTACCTTTGACTGAATGATCTGAAGGATGTGTTCATTAGCAAGGTAAAAGATTCAAAATTCCACTGAGCTGCCCAACTGTGAACCCAGCAGGACATTGGGTGTCTTTTTATATTTACCGAAGGTATCCCATTCCTTGGGATAGCTTTCCTCCTTGATCTAGTAAAGTACAAATAGGCTGGCCTCAAAACAGTTGTCATCAGTGAGTAATAATGGCTCAGTCTCTGTGCAACACTGTACTGGTGCTGCAGGGGAAGCCAAATCAATGAAACATGGCCTTCGTCCACAAGGAGTTAATAACCGAGGTGGACTAAACTTCATCCAGGCAGGCTACGTGGTTTGAATACCTTCCAGATAAGAACTCTCAAACCTGAAAGATCTTCACACTGATCTGGTTTGCATATTAAATATGTATTTCAGTAGGATGGGTCCCAGAAATCTGTCTTTGTGATAAGCTTCTAGGTAATTCTGACATTCACCCAAGCTTGAGAGCTTGCTTCTTTAAAAGGTGCCTCTTCACTGTACAAGTCAAATCCAAACTATGTTAAGAAGTCCAGGGAAATGTACTTGTCTCAACACCAATAAATATGTCATTTCTCGACACCACTGTTTTCTGTTGGTAGCACTTTGTGTGAATTAACTTTTGGGATTTTTGTTCCTTGAATTTTTTTTCTTTTTAATTTTTTTTCTCTTTAATAAACGTATAATGTATTTTTTTATTTCATTTCTTTTCAGCGTAACAGAATTCATAGTTTTACACCACACCCAGTGCTCCATGCAATTCGTGCCCTCCATAATACCCACCACCTGGCTCCCCCAACCTCCCACCCCCTGCCCCTTCAAAACCCTCAGGTTGTTTTTCAGAGTCCATAGTCTAACTCTGCAGGTCCTGAATGCAAGTGGACTGAAGAAAATTATTATATATAAAAATAAAAATTAAAAATTTTAAAAAAAGACAAGGGGGTATACACATGTCAAACATAACAGTCATGTGTAGAAAAAAAATAAAAATAAAATATTCCTTCTAATAAAAAAAAAAAAGTAACTTGCCCAAACCCTTCAAACCCCTTCCTTCAAGATGGGTGGATCCCATCTCCTATACACTGTGTTCCAAAAGAAAGCATTACAATCAGACAGTGCACATTACTTTGGTAATGTTGTATGGGTTATTTTAGACAGGAAAGCTGAAAGTATTCGTGAGATGAAAATAAGAAAAGAATACCGAGTACATGAATGGAAATCACAAATTCTGATTTTAGAAGACATGGTCTCAAAAAATTTTAAGTATTTTATTGTTTCTGGATTTGGACATCAAAAGGACTCCTACAAGTTTTACTTGCTCATTCAGTTACATCATCAGCTGACGTTTATTGATGATGTGTTATTTTCTAGGCATTCACTGTTTTTTGTGTTTTTAAGATTTTTATTTATTTATTTATTTGACAGACAGACATCACAAGTAGGCAGAGAGAGAGAGGGGAGGAAGCAGGCTCCCCGCTGAGCAGAGAGCCTGATGCAGGGCTCCATCCCAGGACCCTGGGATCATGACCTGAGCCGAAGGCAGAGGCTTTAACCTACTGAGCCACCCAGGCCCCTGATAGGCATTCACTGTTGTAGATGTCCCACATGCCCCATCCACCTTCCTCTTAGCTCTCACCATGCTCTTATGCATCATGGGCTTTCTTCATCAGCCCCCTAACTTCCCACCCGAGGGCATTCTTGGGCTAAGCTCAAGTACAAGGCAGGACCAAATGCCAGGAGCTAATACCCTTCATGCAATGAAGGATGGGAGTCAGTGGATAACTATCCCAATTTCCTCGCTGATAGGTAGGACAAGCTGACAAGAATTTTGTACTGCTTCTCACAAGTCCCCCAATTAGATCAAGCCCCAGGTGCACAACATTAACATGATTATGAATACATTCTACAGAGTCTTCCCTCCCTTCCCCATCTTACTTCCTACTCCCTCTTCAAGCCTCTTGGAATTACCTTCCCAACAACCTACTTGCATTCAAAGCCTTGCCTTCAAGGTCTATTTCTAGATGAACTTGAACTAAAACCCTAGGTCATAGGAGAGTGAAAAAGACACAGCCACGTCCTTGGGAGATTCAAATACAGTCTGAGATACAGAGACAGACCCAAACAAGCTGATAGGTGAGATATGGTAATCTAAAATTCATCCCAGCAACACAGTAGGAATGACTCTCCACACAACCTTTTACACGCACACATACAAAATCTTTGAAAGAGTTTGTGTATTTGGAGTCCAGAGTACACTGAGAAGAAATACAGAAAATAAAAGTATTAAAAAAAAAAAAACAGTTGCTTGGTGGCTGGTATCCCAATGCCCCTTGCTTCCCCCTAACCACGCCTTTGTGTAATGCTCTACCACACAGAATCTGGCCTAGCCTTATGAGTCCTATGTCGTCAGTAAGACACAGTGGAAGTGACTTGGGCAGTTCTGGGCCTCACTTTTAAGGAGACCTAACCACTTCGTTTTACATTTTATACTTAACAGAGCTCTGAACTGCCACGTAACAAGCCTGGTCACCCTGCTAGAGCCATCAAAGAGAGAGGCCAAATGAAGAAGCTGGGATCCTAGAGTCCTAGAGTCCCTGAACACAGCTGTTCAAGCCAAGGTGCCAGTGACTTCAGATTTCCCAAGAGAAACCAGGAGGAGAACTATCCAACCCACAGAATTGTGATAGATAATTGAAAGGTTGCTTTAAGCAACAAATAAAAAGGTTGCTGATGGAGGGGTAGTTTATTATGCAGCAATAGAGAAACAAAACAGTTGCCAAAATGTGAATGTTGCTGAAAGCCATAATGAGAGGCCTGCATTCAATTTGGACAAAAGAAATGAACAAGGCAACAACCCTGATTTGAGTTCAGTGAAACATCTTTGGACAGAGAAGATGAGGATTTGAAAGGAAAACCAACATCGATCAAAGGTCCATTATGCTCCAGATACTTTGTAACTCTTATCTCATTTAATCACAAAACACTGCAAGGTAGAGACTATTATTATTATCAGGGAGCTTGACAAGCTTGCCCCAGGTCACAGTGTCAGAGCTGAGACTAAACCCAGGACTCTCATTCCAAAAGCCTTGTTCTTTTCATTTCTACACCATGATGCCTCGGGGGGGTGGGGATGGGCATAAGAAATGTTTTATTCAAAAGATATTTAAAAGGTAGAATTTGCCAACACAGTGAATGACTGAGATGTATCTGGATCACGGAGAGCATTCACCAATCAAACTGGCTTCTACCCGGGTTATTATAAAAGATGCATAATTGCATGCTATGGAATTAAAAGTAAAGAATCAGGTAAGAAGTAACCAATTTTACATATCAAGGCATAAGATGAATAAGGTGACATTTTAGGGGTTTGCATTTGGAGAGTGTTTTTTGCAGAACTGGTGATAATATGTATAAAGAAGATAGAGGAACATAAGAAATTCCAAAACACCTCACATGGGAAGGACTCAAAGTATTTCTAATTCAGTCTTCCAGGCTTCAGGTCAGAGGCTGCCTTAGTGCAAAACCTCCAAGATTCTACACAAGGGCTAGGAAAACTTACATCAAGGGCTACCAAAAGAAAGTATTTTTCTCCTTCAATGTCCAAAGGGCAGGATTTTTAGTTTACCAGAATTAGAAGAATTCAGCAATGTATTTTTAAGAAACACAGCTACATTATAAAAATTGTATATCTGTACCATTTTTTAAGAACTAAAATTTTTTTTAAAATTTTTTATTTCTTTTCAGCGTAACAGTATTCATCGTTTTTGCACCACACCCAGTGCTCCATGCAATACGTGCCCTCCATAATACCCACCACCTGGCTCCCCTAACCTCCCACCTCCGCCCCTTCAAAACCCTCAGGTTGTTTTTCAGAGTCCACAGTCTCTTCATGGTTCACCTCCCCTTCCAATTTCCCTCAACTCCCTTCTCCTCTCCATCTCCCCATGTCCTCCATGTTATTTGTTATGCTCCGCAAATAAGTGAAACCGTATGATAATTGACTCTCTCTGCTTGACTTATTTCACTCAGCATAATCTCTTCCAGTCCCGTCCATGTTGCTACAAAAGTTGGGTATTCATCCTTTCTGATGGAGGCATAGTACTCCATAGTGTATATGGACCATATCTTCCTTATCCATTCGTCTGAACTAAAAAATTTAAAAATATATATATACAAGTGAAAACTATTTCACCAGAAAAAATACTTCCTACACATTCATCCATTCTGAAGCACCAAAGGAAGGATAGAGACTGTTCCTGTGAGAGCCATGGATACTCCAAAAGGAAAAGAAAAAATCAATCAAAGCTCCCAGAGGAAACAGTCACTTTATTTTTATTGTGTTTTAGAGTGAGAGAAAGATTAAAAGTTCTCTGCTTTAAAAATTAACAAAAGGGAGCACAGAAATACTCTCCAACACATAAAGCTTTATTTTATTTACAAGAAAACTCTCTCTCTTGCATCTGTGCAATGAATACAGAAAATAAAGAAACTAAGTGAACTCGGGCCCTGCTGATGCCACAGCCCACGGACTCTCCAATGTGCCTGACTGCCTGTTAGAGAATCAAAAGAATGTCCTTCCTTAGAACAAAGCCCCTGAAAAGAGAGAAAATAAAGATTCCTTGGGGAACATTACGCTCTAGTCAGAGTGAACGGTCTGCCGCCCCTAGCACACCACACTTTGTTAACGTGGTGTGGTGAACTGTATTTTCCCAAGGCCACAACAGTATCTGTGTGACTTCCCAGGGTCAATCAGAAGAAGCCTTAATTTTATTTTTTTTTTAAAGCAGCAGCCATGTAGTTTCTCCCTTGTGCCTTTGAAATGCTCACCCTCTGGATATCCCTGTCTGGACGCTCTCTTTAGGACCTCAGCCACCATTCTGTGAGAGGCCCAAGCCACATGGGCAAGTCACATGGAGTTCCTTCTGGTCAACAGTCCTGCTGAGCCCAGGCATTGAGTCATCCCAGACATGACAGAAGAGTTTCCAGATGATTCCAGGCCCCTACTCTCAAACCACTCCAGAAAACTGAATCTTCCCAGAGGAGGACCCAGACATTGCAGGACAAAATATTCCCACCCACTACACTCTGTCCCGTTTCCTGACCAAGAGAATCTGTGACCATAGAAAAGAGAGAGATTGTTATTTTGCACCACGATGACGGTGGTCTGTTACATGACAAAAGAGAACCAAGACAATGTATGTATTTGGTAAATACTGTTCCCTCTACAATGCCTAGCTGCCTCCTACTCACACTTCTATGTGCTATTTTACCCACCATTTTGTCCAGGAAGCACCTCACTATTCCCACACCCACCCATATAGACATAACACACTGTATCTGAAGTACCTATTCATCAGGTGGCCTCTCCCATGACACTGGGGTTCTCTGAGGGTTGAATGGTATTTGTTTACTGCTGTTTTCCCGGAGTCCAGTGTGGTGTATGGTAGCAAAGAGCTATGCGTGGATCAAAACAGGGCACCAGCCCCCCAGCCAGTGCACTGAGGGAGGACATAGAGCAGTGGCGCAATTAAACGAGGTGGGCTTGCAAAGACTAAAGTTCGTGAGCCTGACCCTTCCTTCTGCACCTGACAAGATGTTAGGATACTCTTTTCAAAACTCAAGAAGGATAGAAATAATGGGCTGCATATGGCACTATTATTGTAAAATAACTATGATTAACATACTAATGGCATTAACAGGAGAAAGCAGCATGCACCAACAGATGGGTAATGTAAGCAGAGAGACGGAAAGTCTAAGAACGAACCAAAAGGAAAGGCTAGAAATCAAAAACACTCTAAGGGAATTTTTTTTTTAAATGCCTTTAATGGGCTCAACAGTAGATTGGACACAACCAAGGAAAGAATCAGTGGGCTTGAAGAACTGTTAATAGGAACTCCCAAAACTGAAATGCAGAAGGGAAAAAGGAAACTAGAAAAATGGGGCAGAATATCTGAGAGCTGAGGGACAATCACATTATACTTTGGATATAATAACAGCATTCTCATCCATCATCTGTATTCATCAAGAAGTTAATCACAGATGATTAATCCAATACTTACATACAAATTCATCCATGTAAGAGGCCTGTATTACCACAGAAATATGAGATATTGATACAATCTCCATATTTTCAGTAATAAAAATAGCATCTCTAGGGCATATTCTTCCATGAGGGAAAAAAATGTCTTTCTGGAGGTGGCTTTGTAATTTTTTTTATTTAAATTCAATTAGCCAACATAGAGTACATCATTTGTTTCAGAGGTAGTGTTCAATGATTCATCAGTTGTGTATAACACCCAGTGCTAATTTTAATTACAGGTTTTCTTTTGGCTATCCATACACCGGTGTTGCCTTAGGAGAATGAACGTGAGGTGGATTTACAATAGATAATATGTTTAAGAGAATTCAGGGAATCTTCTGTTTCCAATAGAAATATAACATGAGCCACATATGCACTTATAAATTTTCTAGAAACTTCATTAAAATGGTTTTAAAACTGCTTCCCTCTCTCTCTCTGCCTGCGTCTCTGCCTACTTGTGGTCTCTGTCAAATAAATAAAATCTTTAAAAAAAAGTTTTTAAAAACCCCAGATAAACTAAACGGGAAACTGCATTTTATTTAATCCATTCTATCCAAAACATTATCATTGTAACATACAATCAATATCAAAACAATATTAACAAGATATTCTGCACTCTCTTCCATACTAAGCTTCAAAATCCCATGTTTCAACTGCTCAATAGTGACATGTAGCCAGAGCTACCATAATGGGTAACATACTTACAGGACCTTAAAAATAAATTATGGTTCCCAGACCAGACATACCAGAATAACCTGGGAACTTTTGAAAATTCAGACTCTTGGGTCTCACCCAGACCCACTGAGTCAGAATATGCATCTAAACAAGATCCAGTCCTGGTGATTCATGAACATTAACACTTGAGAAGCACTGGTTTAATAGGATGGTCCTTCTGGAGAAATTAGAAAAGTAGGGAAGAGCCAAAAAATAGTACAAATTTAACGTGCTCTAATAAGCTCCCAGATGATGTTGATGCTGCTGGTCCTCTGGCCACATTTTGAATAGCAAGGTCCTAGAAGTTTTAGTCCAGAAGTATCCACTGAGTACTTTCTATTTTCTTAGCATTATGTCCAATAAAAATGTACTAGACTCAATCTAGTCCTAGAGCAACCTAGATCTACGTGGAAAGACAAGACCATTGCAGATTAAAACACTAGAAAGCAATAAATGGCTGTCTTATTAAAACAACAAAATACTTTGTTCATTATACTCGAATTTTAAAAAATGTAAATCTGATGACATTACTCCACTCCCTCCACGTGGCTTCCACTTCATTGAGGCTACCAGGCAAAATCCTTGTATTTGCCAGTGAGGCCTGAGATGGAGAGAGAGCCTGATCTTGCATACCTTCTCTGACAGTACCTCCTCCCAACTCTCACTCCGCTTTCAATGCTCCAGCCACCCTCTGTGCCTCGGTGATGCTGGGCTCCCAAAGCTGTTTGCATTTGCTACTTCCTTGGACTGCTGCCTGCCCACCTCATCCTCTCACTCCTCTCAGGGCTCTGCTGCAATGTCCTCTTCTTAGGAAGTCTTCCTGACCACCTTAGATAAAAGAAGACCTCCCACACATCCCTGACAAGTCCCAACCCCTTGTTCTGCCTTACTTTTCTCTTTCATATCAGCGATAAGTATTTATCTTCATTGTCTGTCCCTTTCTGGAATAACATCTGGTTCCTGATGGCAAGGATTTTTCTATGGCATTTACCACTTGCGGTAGACTATTTAAAGGCTATAAATCCTTTCCTTTCCTGTAATTATGCCCCTTTTCAGTGTGAATTTGACACTCCTTTCATCAAGAAGCACAATCTCTTTCCTCACCTCTGAATCTGAACTGGGCCTGAGCTTTTCTTCGGCCAATAGACTCTGGCAAATGTGACTCTTTGTGACTTCAGAGCACGGATTACCTTGACCTTACAGTTGCTACCTTGTCCTTTTGCTGCCCTGGGACTGATTTGTAAAGAAGGATAGGCAAGTCTCCTTGGGGCCGAGGTAGCATATGGAGAAAGCAGCCTAGCTGAGAGTCAGCCCAACTCTCATACATGTAAGTGCAGCCATCCAGCCCAGTCAAGCTGCTGAGGATGACTACAGCCTCAGTGACCAGATAAAATACAGAATACTGGTTCAATCTGAAGTTCAGATAAACAATACATATTTTTTTAGTACAAGCATGTAGGTTCCCTAATGACAGGGCACCTGAAACAGCACCAAGAACACATAACAGGTGCTCAACAAATATTTGTTGAATGAATGAATATTCTATGTTACTGCTTCAAAGAAGGCTCATGTGTTTACATATAATCTGGATAAGTTGGAAAGTTGGAATTTTATTATTTAAAAAATTAAGGAAACTGAGGGTTGCCGGAGGGGAAGAGGGTCGGGAGAGGGTGGTGGGGTTATGGACATTGGGAAGGGTATGTGCTATGGTGAGTGCTGTGAAGTGTTTAAACCTGGCGCTTCACAGACCTGTACCCCTGGGGCTAAAAATACATTATATGTTTATAAAAAATTAAAAACAACAACAACAAAATACTGAATCAGACAGGCAAGGCTCTGGAGTTTAAGCTGGAATGTGAAAACCGAACAGCTGCCTTTAAAGAAAAGGTAAACGGGGGCAGGGAGGGGTGGTGGAGAGTCTGGGCTCTGCTTACTCTGTGCAATGGTTCTTGTTCATTCATTGCTTTTGTTACAGGATCCCTAAACATTTTGATTATACACACCTATCCATAAAACCATTAACATGCACCCTAAGATAATGTGTATTTATTTATAAATATATGTGCACATGCTATGCCAATCCATAAATCCTTATAAAGATTAAATTCCTTATCTTTTGGAATAAAAATTCACATACATGCTCCAGTGTCATCTTCTTCCCACTTTTAACAGGTTTGGAAGCCAGCGCTCTAATCCAGCTCTCCATCACACACACCCCAGGAAAACATCTTGGTACCCAGCACAGTGCGATTCAATAAAGAGAGTGGGGTGGAGAGGATGCCAGGAGACTGGGGGGTGATCCCAAATTGACCTTGCAGTGGCAGACCTCACCAAGGGACAGAGTTCAGCCCATCACCGGAGGGTTAGCTGTGCTAGAGTGGGGCAGGCCTCAGAGATCTGGGAGGTGCTCTTCCCCCTGGCAAACCCTTTCATTATTCCTCAGGTCTCAGCCTAAATGGTCCTCAAAGAGGTCTTCCCAGACCTCACAATCTAACTTCCGGTCTGTTGCTGAACTCATTCAGCCCATCATGTTCTTTTCTTACCTAATATTATAATCTATAACTCTTAGCTTATTGAGGGGACCAGGCCTTTCACAGCCATGTTCCCTCACTGTAGTGTAAGCCCTTCATCAGTGACCAGTGAGCCGTGACTCCAAACTTAGCAGGGGCTCCATATATTTTTGTAGATGGAGAGACAAAGGAAATTAAATATGGCTCTTGAGGTCCTTTTAGGTCATACGTATGCTAAAAATTTTCAACGATGAGATCACTCTTCTATCTCTAAGCAAAAGAACCAGAAGTGACTGGACCTTACCCACTGGAGCTCAGATAGTGACTAATTTCCCACACTGCTGTATGGACTAGAGGGGTGAGAGGACACACAATGCGAAAATTATTCACATTTTTATCTCTGTTTTAGCCCATTCTTAATCATGCCTCTTTATAAATGCTTTTCCGGTGTGTCAGGAAGATATATATTGTTTGGCCTGGGATCCATTTTGGGCTTAATGAGGAAATGTCAGCAACTGTCAAAATCACAACTCTTGGCCGAGGTTGAGGGAATCCAATCAAGCAACATATGGTCAACAGCAGAGGGTTTGTTCTCTATTTTCTCTGGGTTCTTATTTTGTTGTTTATAAAATTGATGCGGTTGGTCATAGGTTATTCGATTCTGTTTAATCAGTGCATACGAGCCTTCTGTTTACTATGTTTGTCTAACAACACAACATGCCCTGACTTTAAATGCTGATCATACCTGACATGCACAAGATGCCATTGGCCAAGATCTTCAGTTCTTATCACACTCAGCATTGGATGATATTCTTTCCCAGCCACATCTTTCAACATTATATAGGCTTGCCTTTGATGTCACAATGAAACCACTTTTATTCAATATTAGAGTCAGGTTGGTTTGCTCAGCTCACTTCAGGGACCATGACTGAACGTGTGCTAATTGTGCTAATTGCCCCCAAGTTTGCATCTTGCTATCGTGTGTGTGTTTTAATAAATGCATTTAGCATAACCTCGTTTTGATGGGGACATTTCATAAATATGCAATCATTGATCCTTGCATAGCTGCCTTTAATCAATTTTATGATTTTCTTCAAAAGATTCCATGCATGTATCATTTTTGTCATTTCTCAATTGAGGTAGGGCTCAGAAGTTGCCAGAAGCAGCAAAAGTTCCCATTTATAGAATACCTTTCCACTGTATTGAGATTTTTCATCTTTCATAATCTTTCTGGAAGATGTTTCTGAGGGATTTCTTAGAAGACAGATGCATCGCTTTCTGTGACTGATGACAGTCTGACTTCACAAGTGGCCTTTTTGAGAGGTTACTAAGACTTGACACATTAACATCTCATAAATCTAGTATGTTCCACTGCTAAAACATGCATTTTCTTTCCAGCTGCCAGAGCAGAGAAATGCTTGGGCTCCTTTGCCGTCGTGCCTAAAAAAGGCAAAGGGGACTCACTTTTGCACAGATAAAAATCTGCTCTGTCTCAGATATTTTATGTACATACCACGTTTGTCTCTTGCAGCCTCCAAGAAAACACATATGACCTTTGATCGTTCAGAAAAATCTTGTACACTTCTCTCTGATGTGTAATAATTTCATTATTCTTCCCGGAATGATATAACAGCCGGTAGAGACAGCTTGTGCAACTCGGCTCATGGGTAATTGCTCAGTCTCATGCTGTTTTAACAACATTGGCTCCATCATCAGTGCAAATAGAAACAGTGGAAAGAATCTGAGGAGTGAGATATTTATTTGGAATTTCAGCGGTGATTAGGTTTTCCCAGGCACCACGATGACGGTACACTTTCTGGGAGATGGGGCAGCCACACGGCGCTACCAAGTCCCCCATGAGGGCATGCTCAGTATTTGCTGCTAATGATTATGATGTAAGTGTATGAGGCAGCCGTCAGTTAACAAACCCCGTGAGTCTAAATCAGCCCTGATTTAACTTGCCCTTCAAGTAAAGGTTAAAACATGGAGAAACTCAAAATCCACATTTTGTACAAGAAATACACTGCCGCATTTGAACAAATGTACAAGCCTCACGTACCATTTTTAAAGGAAGGTATTCGATGTTTCCACTATTTCTTTCCAACTAGGTCTCCTCTGAGGAAAAAAAAAAACTCTCTCCCCCAGTCCCCCTTCTTTACACACACACACACACACACACACATACCATACACAAATGATCATACACAATACGAAAATTCCAGTATGATCATACACAAATAAGTACGATCATACACAAATAAGAAAATTCCAGAATGTAATGCAATGATTTTCATTATCACAAAACAGATAGTGTAGGTAATATTTCCTACAGTTGGGCTCAGAAACTTGCAACATTTTTAGGATGGGCTAGTGCTTCTACTGTGAATCACTTGACCTTCCTTCTTTCCTATTTATTGTACTTCTGGTTTACTCACTCTGGAAAACCTCACACTGTGACTGCCGTCTTCCAGGGCTAGACTTACAAACATCTACACCAGTGGTTCTCGACCCTAGCTGCATATTAGAATCACCTGGGGAGCTTTTAAAACTCACCAGGCCAGGGTTGCACCCCAAACTGATTAAATCAGAACTTAGGAGCTAGGGGACCCAGTCTCAGCCCTTTACAAGCTCTTGCAGTGACTCCCCTAGGTAATCATGGGTGAAAACCAAAGGCGTATGCAAACAAATGGTTTCAACATTTAAGAGGCAGCTGTGAGTTAAAAATGTAAGTTCCATAAAGCCATTAGACAATTACCAATTATGTAACCTGGAAAGATTCCACAAAGCAAGACTTCGGGATGATGGCAAGAAGTAGGACATGTTAATGTGACAGGCTTAGGAACTGCTGTCTTGCCTGAAGAACTTTCCAGGGCGGCACATGCTAGACTCCCTGAGTTCCGACTCCGTCTCTGCACTTGGGACCCAGGCGAGGTATTCCGCCGGTTCCCGACCGCTTCACAGCCTGAGGGGCATGGAGATCACCACCATCCACTTGCTACCGTGTCCACGAAGTGGACTGACACAGCGTCGACGAGCATATCCTGCAAAGGGTCTATCCTGTCATCTCTCTAGCTCACTGGGTCGCTGGGCAACTGCTCAGCTGTGCCAGGTGTAATGAACAGGAGGTAAATGAACAGGAGGGCTGGGTTCCAGCAAAGCAGTGCTGACGAGACACCCAGAGCGGGCCCCGTTGAGCCCAGGGGCCGTGGTTGGCCCGCACCTGCACGGCCACATGGCTGCTAAGGAGGGCACTTTTGCAGCGACAGTGACGAGGGGGCGGATGGAGGCCAGCTTGGTTCTCTCTCCGCACCCGCGGGCCTCCTCTCGGGCCGACCAAAGGGGATCCGGCAGCGGAGAGCTGCAACGGCCGCAGTTTCTAGGAAAGGAGAGGGCAGCGGGTCTCCCCTGTTTGGGGAGTGTGTCCTCATCTTGTAGTCATCATCGAGGGCGCGAGCGCGGGGCCAGGAGCGTACTGCTCCCAAGCGGGCATCGCTTTGCAGGAGCTCTCGGAGCAAACACCACAGACACTAACGCCATTAAGGAAACTGTGAATTGAACCATGAGTCAGAAGGAGCTGCCGAAATCCCCACAATGCAAAATATCATTACTGACAACTGCTCAGCATGAGTAATAAAAAAATCAATCCACTTAGCTAGACATGAATTTGAAAATCGTGCTTTAAACAGTAGTAATGTGTGAGCCAAATAAACAGACAGTCCTGCTATTTCATGTTTCAAGGAAGGACAAAGGAGCGGGATAGCAGGGGGTTAGTTTCCTTTACATCCAGAGAGGCAGAGACAGAAAGAGACAGACAGAGCCCGGAGGAGATGGAGGAATCAATGGCGAGCGAGCGGCTGTGTGAGTCAGTAGTTACAGGCAAATCCTGAATGTAGTGGTTCACTTCTTCCCGATGATCTGAAACCCATCTTTTTTTCCCCCCCCTTGCAGGCTGTATGGCAAAGGCCATATCCTTCCCAAGGCCCAAGCTATTCCTTGGATACTTTCAACAAGTCCTTTATTAGCTAATCATTCTGTAATCGCCTCTCATGTGCCAGGCCTCTGCTCAGGGTTGAGAATGGAGTGCCCAGGGAGCCTGTGTTCTTGCCTCCAGGACCTCACTTACCACTCTTTTTGAATTTGTTAATTCAGATACCTACATTCCTAAATTCTCCCCACCAGAAAAATCAGAAGGACCAAATCATATCTATTTTCTCAAATGGCTTCAAAGACCCATGTCATCACTGGGTGTCATAGAACTCTTTGCTGATGTACTTTCATCTTCGACTTTGGCTTTCTTCTTGTAGCTGTCAAAGACACAGTGTGGGAGTGCCTTTCTCATTAAATCCTTTCCCACAAAACTCCAGGGTGTTTTCAGTGTTTAAGAAGAAATGAAAGGCTATGGGGCTTCTTTTTTTTAATTTTTTTAATACTTATTTATTTGTCAGAGAGAGATGGAGAGAGAGCGAGCGAGCACAGGCAAACAGAGTGGCAGGCAGAGGCAGAGGGAGAAGCAGGCTCCCTGCCGAGCAAGGAGCCCGATGTGGGACTCGATCCCAGGACGCCGGGATCCTGACCTGAGCCGAAGGCAGCCGCTTAACCAACTGAGCCACCCAGGTGTCCCTATGGGGCTTCTTTAAATGGGTGCAAAGTCTTGTGGGGAGAGGGAAACAAAGTGAGGAGAACAACTGGTAAGAATTTCACCACAGTTACTTTCTGAAAACTCAGAAAAATAAGGTATGTACAGCCAAATGCCTGGATGGCATGGAAGGTCTTCTCTAGGAGGGCATCTGCAGTAGGTACAAGGCCCAGAGGTGTCCCTCATGCTCCCCTCAAATGTCCACATCCTAATGCCCAGAACCTGTCAGTTTGTTACTTTGCCAGGTAATGATTCCATGACAAGAGAGACTTTGCAGGTGTGATGAAATTAAGGATCTTGAGATGGCAAGACTATCTTGGACCGTCTGGGTGGGCCAGTGTCATCACGGTGGTCCTCATAAAGCCAAGGAAGCAGCAGGAGAGTTGGAGTAAGAAAGCAATCAGAAGATGTAGCACTGCAGGCTTTGAAGACCGAGGGAGGAGCCATGAGGCGGTGAGTGCAGACAGCCTCCAGAAGCTCAAAGAGTCAACAAGCACATTCTCCTGGAGAGCCCCCAGAAAGCAAGGTGGCCCCATAGACTCATTTTAGGCTTCTAACATCCAGAACTGTAAAATTAAAAATTTGTGTTTAAACCACTTCCCTGGTAATTTGTTACATCACTGATAGGGAACCGATACATCACACCTGCAGAGGTATATTGCTAACAGATGCAGAAAAGAGGTACCCTTTCATGCAAGTGTGCTAATTTGCTGCCCTAGTTGACTTGTTTATAGTCGTGAGAAGCAAAGCACTTTATTTTTTTTCCCTCCCTCTGCTTTTCTCTTCTCCATAAAGTAAGACCATCACAGTGGTTTGTTGGGAATTTGAGGATATTTTATTAGCACAGCATGTTTCTTAAATCAGATTATTTGTTGCGCTAATGATCAAAAAATACAGGAAAATACTAAATAGCACACAGGGAGCTGGATAAATGTTCTCTGAGCTATAGGAACAATTCTGTATTGGTGGGTTTGCATGGGCATGAAGGAAAGCATTGTCTAGCCCATGAGAGCTTAAGGACTCACAGAAACACAGTGATAAGTAACTTCAAAATAATTTTGTCATAAAAATCAAATGACCCTGGTTTAAAATGAAAATATATTGTATTTACATATACCTAAGTTTAATACAGACTCCTTTTTATATCTCCATTTAAAAGAACTTTATTTATGAACAAATCAGTGTTCCATAACAGGGACCTTCCTGAGTAACATTTCTAATTGCTCAAGTAATCAGGGTCACGGTAGGCTGCAGAACAGGGTCCCGGCTCTAAGCATTTTGAGCTCTCAGAACTCTGAGGCTTTTATTAACCCCTAATCCTTCACAGACCCCTTCTTATGGCTAGGGCATTGCTCCAAGCACTTTATAAAAATTAACTGGCTTCATCCTCACAGAAACCTTTTGAGGTAGACGCTTATTACCCCCACTTTACAAACTAGGAAATGATGCACAGAGAGGCTAACTTGCCCAAGGTTCTAGAGAACTGGAGCCCCCTGGAAATTACCATGAAGGGGACTTAAGGACTCTTGCCCAACTCCCAGGATACCCCAGTAACTCTCCAGCAAGAAGGCAAGGAACTGGCCCCAAACAACAGAGAGCAGGGCTCATGTGGATGGGGACGTGACAAAGCTCTGACTCACCCATGCCCATGGCGGGCAGTCACAGATGTGGGTGGTGTAAGGTCCTTGAAAGAGGAACACCACCAAAACAAAGCAATTATTGGTGGTCAAAAATAAAAAAAAAAACAATGATCACATAGGATTTATAGGCTGCTGCTCTGACTGAAGAATCCTCCCACTGGAAGGGACAATCTCCTTCCTCTTGGGGTTAAAGTGGCTCAAGTTATCTCTGAGCTGAACACAAATGCAAACACTGTGGGAGCAGAAGAGCTCAGTGCAGGCTAGAACCCAATTAGAAAGTAGAGTGATCACAAGAGAAGAGGAAAAAGGACGTTGCTGAGAGAACCGATTGTAAAAGTTCTCATTACAAGGAAAACAAAACCAATTTGTAACTATGTGGGGTGATAGTTGTTAGCTTATTGTGATCATCGTCTTGTAGTATTATACATAGAGGAAATTTTGTCATATGCTTTCAACTTATACAATATTATATGTCAACTATATCTCATTAAAACGGGGGTGGGGGGGAAGGATGGTTGGTCCAATTTTATCTCCACAACATCATGAACACAAGTGCATCACAGGGATCCAGAAGAAAGATAAACCAGGATGGTAAATAGCAAAGTCAGCAGTCTTTCAAGTGTTTATTTATTCTAGAATAGTAAAAACATTTAAGTATTTCATTGAATATTTTCTGCTCAGCAGGGAGCCTGCTTCCCTCTCTCTCTCTGCCTGCCTCTCCATCTACTGTGATCTCTGTCAAATAAATAAATAAATATCTTTAAAAAAATTGAAGCTTAAGTATTTCTATGTGATATAATAAGTCAAAGTGGCTCATAAAAGCTTATAGCAAATCACCATAACAATTTTTTTTACTAGCATGTCAGTTACAGGTAATTAGGTCTTTTTAAATGGCTTGTGACTCTAAACTTTTGCCTTTAAGTTTGTTTGTCTCTAAGTATTTTAATATTCCATGCTCAGGTCCACCACGAGAAAAAAGTGGGTTTTTTTCCTACTGAACAAAAGCTTTGTTCCCATCCCCTCAAATAAAGCAAACTGGAACCCAGAAGGTTTCGTTTATCAGAACTCTTATTTAGAGTTCCACAAGCTATAAATAAGAAACAAACATACTGAAAATTAAAACAAGGAAACATTTGGTTTATTTAAGAACAAGTACCCAAACATATGTGTCTAAATTTTCTGAGTTTTCAAATCTTGGCCCAACATATCCTGGGAAAAGCAGATATACCCAAAAGGTTTCTTGGCGTACATCTTTCAGAGTTGTAAATACTAGGAGAATAAGTTTTCCTCTAAATAATTTTGGCAGGTTTAGTGTTAAGAACAACATTTAGAACAGAATCTGATTCCAACAAAAGTTAGTGTTGAACTATAATTTTAATCAAATTATGTCAACTACTAATTCCTGACAGCTTATTTATTTATATTTATTCTGCCACAAAGTAAACAAGGGAGATGGGGGTGGTGTCTCATCAAGTATTAGAATAGTAGGAAGGCAATGAGTACTCAGGTGCCCTCATGACTGGGAAGAGAGCTGGCAGCAGAAGCCAAAGGCTCCACTGAGTGACGCCCATGTGTATGCATCCATAAATCTTTCGGCATAGTCCCACTTACAAGAGCAGAGCTGGTAAAATGGTCTCTTTTGGTGTGTGTGTGACTTCTTCCCCTACAGCCAATGTTCATAAACTTATAAACCCAAAGAATTTAATAGCTGAAATCACTAAGCTCTTTATTCTTTGGGTAACAAAGTAGTAGACAAAGCATGAAATTTGTGAATGAAATAAAACCTGGCCGAACCCATGCAGAGGACAGGAAGTATTTACTTTGAAGAGATCACTGGACAAATGGGAAAAGATGTCTGCGGAAAGCTGTTTACTGATGTAGTGTTTGTCATAAATAAGAAATGCAAGCAAAATTCCCATAAATGAGAACAGTGTTTACGCATGCTGCACCCATACAATGGAGTAATGTGCAGTCATTTTAAAGGCCATTTTAATATGGCCATGCTCTGGAGCTGTATTTATTGTGAAACAACATCCATGAAATAGAGATGAATGAAAGGGAGCAATCATAAAGTAACATGTGCAGGGGGTTCCTATTTAAGTAAAACTGAGCGCATATAATGTATTTCTGTATATGTGCAAAGAGATCTTACAGGATCCAAAATGGTAACTCTGGTTATCTGAGGATATCATTTCCAGTGATCATGACTTCTTTATTTTCACCTTTTGGTACTGAGAATTCCTTTTTTACTATAAGTATATAAGCTTTCTATAAAAATAATAAAGCTGGAGTATTACAGAATAATTTGAACCAACCAACCATGTATAACCAGAGCAATGTGGATATAATTTAAAAATAAGGTGCCTAGAATAAGAGAAATAAACTGAATGAAATATACAAGAAAATAGTAATTATGTAAAATAAAATACATGCAGTAATAGAAGACATTGTACAAGAGCGTACTTGAATAAAAAGATACATATGAACCATTTTTCAATGGTTGCCCCTGGTGGGGGCTCGGGGATGATGGAAACAAGAGTAGATTAAGGGAAAATGAATAAAGTAATAAATTACTTGCCTATATCAAAATGATAATAACTTGCTTTGTACTATTTAATGTTACTCATGCCCTTATACCTGAGATCCCCAAAATGTACACACAAATTTAAATTTAAAAGCAAGAAACATTTCAATATACAAAAACATATGCCTACATAAAAAGGATGTTTTATTACCTACTTTCACAGAAACTAAGGTGTATAGATTTTCGAACCATTTAAACCTGCAGACATAGGATCTTGGACATAGAACTTAACCTCACTAAAGCCCCATTTCTTTATCTATAAAATAAGAAAAATAGTAACTGTCTTTCTGGGCTGTTAAGACACATGGTAATATTCTCAATAATACTTACTATGACTCTCAGTTCAGCTCTGGTATTTAAAGCGCTTAGAACTCTCATCCTTGCAACAAGAAAAAGCCGAACAAACTAAAAATCAATAACTTGTCTGGGACCCATCAAAGAAATAACTTTTCAAAGAGAATCACCACACTGAAATCTGGAGAGATAGGCAAATCCAGAGTTACAGCCCCAATTTGCTTACTAGCAACAAAAGCCACTGAAGTGATAAACTGGAACATCTACATAGTTTATTTTGGTGCATTGCTCGAATGTGGACTAGCCCAAGATGGAGTAACTCTTGGAAACTACTATCTATGGAGGGTCCCCAGAGTCTCATGGGCCATACCTTCAGAATCCCCACTGGGTTCTCATGGTCAAGAGCCAAAAAAGATCCCCTAATAACACAAGTAGGGAGAGCAGTAGAGCAATCTTGGTTAAACATGTCCAGAGCCTTTTTCATAGCAAAGGCCTAGGCTTCAGGGGCAAAGAATTTACCAGAGCTGTGTCCCAGAGATCCTCTCAGTAGAGGACCATCTAGCATTCCCAGCTCACTTAATCAAGAGGAAAGCTATACAAGAAGAAACACTTGTGATGCTCACAGGTCAGAGTCACAGACTTGCTAGCCGACTGGATTTAATTGATGATTATAGAATGCTTCACCTCCTCCACACCTCAATACCACACCAACAGGGCTCCAGTAGAAGAGTGGATTGCAGCTGAAAGAGACAGATCCCCTCTGAGAAGGAGTGCTTAGGAAAGTCCAAAGTCAAAAGGGGAGACAAAGACAGGACACCAGAGGAATGTGAAGCCTCTGATGCCTACAGCTACAGCAAACATAAAACAAAGCCCAGCTCCTAGCCTGATTAACATTAATCTTCGGGCTAGAGGCTTTTCTACCTTGGTTCCTGCCACCCAATGCAACATATTTACCTTTTGAATAAAAAAATACAAGCCATGCCAAAAAGCAAGAACAGTTCTAGGCAGAAAGCAAGCATCAGAACCAGATTCAGATGTGACACAAATGTTGGACTTACCCAGCGGGATATTTAGAATAACTCTAACGTGATAGCAACTCTAATGAAAAGAACAGACAACATGCCAGAAGAGAGGATTAATAGAAGAGATTTGGAAAAAATGAATAGAAAATGCTGGAAATCAAAACCACTGCAACAGAAATAAAGAAGGCCTTCTACAGACTCATGAGCTGACTCAATACAGCTGACATATCTGTGAGCTTGAAAATAGGTCAATACAAACTTTCCAAATTGAATTGCAAGGAGAAAATAAAAAACAGCAAAACATTCAGGAAATGGGGGAGATTTCAAAAGATAAACCAGGTGTGTAATTAGAATACCAAAAGGAAAAGAGAACAGAGTAGAAGAAATTTTTGAAATAATAATGGCTGATAACTATCCGAAATGAATGATGAATAATGAAGGACAACAAACCACATCTGAGAAGTTCAGAGAATGCCAAGCAGGATCAATACCAAATACACACACACACACACACACACACACCCCTAGGCATATCATATTCAAACTGCAGAAAAGACAAATAGAAAATCTGAAAAGAATCCAAATCATAAATATACTTACCTTTATTAGAACAAAAATATAAATTATACCTAACTTATCAGAAACCATGCAAACAAGAAAAAAGTGAAATATTTCAATAGTCAAAAGAAAAAAAAAAATCACCAGACTGGTATTCTATATCTAGCAAAATTATCCTTCAAAAATGAAAGACAAAGTTTTTCTCAGACAACAAGATAATCTACCACCAGCAGACCTATCCTTCAGAAAGTGTTACATAATTTTCCTTCTGCTTGAAGAAAATCTAAGTCAGAAGCTAGGCTCTACATAAAGAAAGGAGGAGAAAAAAAATAAAATAAAAGAGAAGAAATAAATGAAGCTAAAATGTAGTATTTTCTTGGGGCGCCTGGGTGGCTCAGTGGGTTAAAGCCTCTGCTTTCGGCTCAGGTCATGATCCCAGGGTCCTGGGATCGAGCCCCACATCAGGCTCTCTGCTCCATGGAGAGTCTGCTTCCTCCTCTTTCTCCCTGCCTGTCTCTCTTGTCTACTTGTAACCTCTGTCTGTCAAATAAATAAATAAAATCTTAAATATATATATATATATATATATATATATAATTTTCTTTTCCTTTTTCTTAGTCGATCTATTAAAGTAATAGTAACAATGCATCATGTTATTATTGCACATGAATAAACAATGGCCAAAGGAACAGGTGGGGGGAAATAGGAGTGCACTGTTACAAGGTACCTGTAATACACATGAAATCCAACAGTGTTATTTAAGGTGAACTTATATTAAGGGTTTTTTTTAAGATTTATTTTTTTGAGAGGGAGAGAAAGCAAGCATGTGAGTGGGAGGAGGGACAGAGGGAGAGGGAGATAAGCAGACTCCCTGCTGAGTGGGAAGTCTGACTTGGGGCTGGATCCCAGGACCATGAGATCATGACCTGAGCCAAAAATCAAGAGTTGGATGCTCAACCAACTGAGCCACCAGGTTCCCCTAGAAAAATTTTTTTTAAACAAGTATAATTGCTACACTAAAAGAAGAGATAAAATTGAATTATATAAAATATTCAATTTGGGGCACCTGGGTGGCTCAGTGGGTTAAAGCCTCTGCCTTCAGCTTGGGTCATGATCCCAGGGTCCTGGGATCAAGCCCCACATCAGGCTCTCTGCTCAGCGGGGAGCCTGCTTCCTCCTCTCTGTCTGCCTCTCTGCCTACTTGTGATCTCTGTCTGTCAAATAAATAAAATCTTTTTAAAAAATATTCAATTAAAACCAGAGAACACAGAAAAAGAAGCCTCTGGTAATAAGCAAAAAAGTTATAAGCATAGTTGATATGAACCCATATATATTAATACTTAGTTTAAATGTGAATGATCTAAACAAGCAATTAAAAGACAGCAATTATAATACTGCATACAAAACAAAACCCAATTATTTTTTTATCTGCAAGGAAACCACATAAAAAACAAAATACTCTTGGCAGGTTAAAAGTAAAGAGATAGCCTAAGATATGCTACCACTAATTGAAAGAAAGTTAGTTGGAGTAGTTGTATTAATTTCAGACCAAGCAGAGATAAAAGGAGGCACTACATAATAATAAAGGGATCAATTATCTGAGAACATATAACATTCTAAACATGTATGCACCCAACAAGAGAACGTCAAAATCCAGGAAGCAAAAAAATAATGGAACTGGAAGGATAACATGAGAAATCCATTACTGTAGTTGGAGACCTCAGCCCTGCTCCCCACCCCATCAGTAATTGCCCGATCAAGCAGGCAGGAAATCAGTAAGGATACAGCTGACCTGAGTGGTACTGTCCATCAACATATTCTAACTGGCACAGTTGGAGAAGACTCCAACCAATAGCAGAACAAACTTTCTTCTCAAGCCTGCATGCAATACTCACCAAGACAGACCACATTCTAGGCCATAAAATTATCCTGACAAACTTAAAAGAATAAGCCATACAAAGTATGTTTCTCAGATCACAACAAAATTAAACTAGAAATCAGTAACAGAAAGATAGCTGGAAAAATCCCCAAATACTTGGAAATTAAACAACCCAGTTCTAAATATCACATAGGTCACAGAACAGTTTCAAGAGAAATTTTAAAATATTTTGAACTAAGTAAAAATGGGGGTTAAGCCGCTGCCTTCGGCTCAGGTCATGATCTCAGGGTCCTGGGATCGAGTCCCGCATCGTGCTCTCTGCTCAGCGGGGAGCCTGCTTCCCTCTCTCTCTCTCTGCCTGCCTCTCTGTCTGCTGTGATCTCTGTCAAATAAATAAATAAAAATCTTTTAAAAAAATGAAAATACAACTTTTGAAAATTTATGTAATAAAGCAAAAGCATGTTTAGAAGGTAATTTATAGCATTAAACGCATGTATCAGAAAACAGATTTAAAAAAATCACTAACCTAAGCTTCCAGCTTAGGTCACTAGAGAAATAAGGGCAATTTAAGCTTACAGTAAGCCAAACAATAGATACCAGGGCAGAGATCAATGAAACTGAAAACAAGAATAGAGACAAATCAAAGCTGGTTCTTTGTTTTAGGGAAAAAAAAAATCAGCAAAACTGACAAACCCCTACCCAAGATAACCAAGAAAAAAGTGAAAAGACACAATTACCACTATTAGAAATAAAGGAGCAGTAATCCCTATTATTCCACAGACATAAAAGAATAATATAGGAATACTGTGAACAATTCGATGTCTACAAATCTAATGATTTAGATGAAATGGACCAAACCTTTCAGACACACAAACTACCAAAACTCTTACAAGGACAAATAGATACCTGGCTATTGAAATTATGAAGGAAAGTGAATGAATAAAATAACCTCACAAAAAAATCATCAGGCCAGATGATTTCACTGGCAAGTTCTACTAAACATTTAAGGGAGAAATTTTATCAGTACTTCCCAATCTCTCCCAGAAGGCAGAGGGAACATGTCTTCCTTCTATGAGGTCATCATCCCCCTAATGCCAACACAAGGTGACATCACAAAAACATAAAACTGCAAACTAATAGCTCTCATTAATATACATGCATAAATCCTCAACAAAATATTAGTAGATCAAATCCAAAAGTAACTATCCGCTGCAATCAAATAAGATTTATTCCATGTGTGCAAGGCTGGTTCCATATTTTTAAAAATCAACATCATCCACCACATGGGCCTAGAGCATCTCATAGAACCAGGAAGTACAAAAGTGCTTGAAAAACAAAACAAAAATCCCAATAATGATGAAGTTATGTAAAAGGGATATAAAAGCCAACTAAAAGATCTGGAAGAACCTGAGCAACGCAATTAAGTAGCGTTAGATTATAACCCACAGTATAATACAAATAGCTATAAATCTACATGGATATAAACAATTGATAGAATAAGCAGCGAAAAAATTTTAAAAATCTCCCAAGGAGAGAAGTTCTAAATAATTTATGTAGATACTTTGCCCTTAAGGAAGTGGAACATAAATTCTCACTTCTTAAGTGTGTTTTATGTCTAGTGGCTTTCTTCTAAAGAGAGAGTGTGGAAAGGGAAGGGGGAGAAAAGAGTACCCCAACAGTAGAAAAACCTGACAAACTCTATGTCAGCCAGGTGATCAAGGTCAACCCTGATCAGTGAGAAGTTATGCTAATAGTTATGTACTCATGATACAATGTGAGAGGACAGCCCTCTCCCTTTGTTAATCATCCTTCCAAAACCCAATTACTCCAGTATAATCATGAGAAAATCATCACACAAACCCCAACTGAGGAACATCCTACAAAATCCATGAGCAGTCATCCTCAAAACTGCGACGGTCATCAAAAATAAAGGCCATCTGACCAACTGTGACAACCCAGAGGAGCCTGAGGAGACATGATGACTAAATGTAATGTAGTGGCCTAGAAAGGATCTTGGAACAGCAAATGGACATTAGAGAAAAACGGAGAAAATCTGAATAAAGTACAGAGCTTAGTTTAAAATCTTCTATCAATACTGGTTTATTAATTGACAAATGTACCATATTCATTTGAAATGTTAATAGGTGACACTGAATATGGAACTCCCTGTACTATCTGTGCAATAATTCTGTAAATCTCAAACTGCTCTAAATACAAACTTTACCTTAAAAAATGATCATTATTATTTTGAAATTAATAAAGCATGTCAAAATACTTTTCAGGGTGGGCCACACAAGCAGAATGATTTATCCTGATCTGCCGTTGTAATGCCCATATACAAAATACATTTGTCCAACTGAGCAATTTGTGTATCTACCACTTATCAAGAGGAACAGTTGACAAAGCAGAATCTATTTCTTTTTATCTTTTAAGATTTTATTTATTTATTTTGAGAGAGAGAGAAAAAGCACGTGCAAGCAGGGGGAGGGGCAGAGGGAGAGAAAAAGTTCCAAGCAGACTCCTTGCTGAGCAGGGAGCCCAACCTGGAACTTAATCTCACCATCCTGAGATCCTGACCTCAGCCAAAATCAAGAGTCCGATGCTTGACCGACCGAGCCACCCAGGCACCCAAACAGAATCAATTTTTAAGAGAGTAAGTCAGTTCCACTGAGAAGCATCCCAGATAAGCTGTCTATAGCCACATCTTCCCACCCAAGTGCTACAGTTTTATTTACTAGATAGATGATTACATGAGCATTGTACGGTTTGGAAAAATTGAAAGAGAAAGATAAAAGGCAACACTTGACTATCTTGTTCTACCTTTGAATTGCATTGCTTTGGGCCAGCCATTGTTCCAACACAGGTTTAGTTAGTTCCGCTTTTCTCTCCTTTCCACGGCTGATTCTAATATGTTGTTCAATGGTTAAAAGCAGACCAAAGACAGGAAGAGAGAAGAGAAGCTTCAGGAGAGAGAAAATCCAGACGCTGAGCCCAAACCCCTAAATAAATTATTTGCTCTAGAGGCTCCATTGTCTTTCTCTTATCTTCTTCTGACTTTCAAGTGACAATCCTATTCATCATAAATTTCTTTCTGTCCTGGCTTATGGCTTTACAGATGACTGACACTTCTAAATTGTGAGAATGGTTTACCTTTCTGGCTGAACAGTCTTCAAAAATCATTGTATTAGGGGAAAAAACAGGGCTACCAGCTCAGTGAATTCTCTCTTGGCAGCCTATCTTTTTATTTCAGAATTTCATTGTGACTTGTTTGCCTTGTCCCTCTGCCACTGTCTAGTCTAACATCCTAATAACAACCTACAACTTGTAATTTGGATTTTCAAAGCTGTGTTTTTCAGACATGTTCTTTCTGTCCAAATCACAGACACCATTTCAATGTCAGATAGAGGGACGATGAGAGATAACATGCAGAGGCACTGGCGCCTGTACACACACACACACACCTGCGCTCAAACATGCATGAGCACACAGGCTCACACATGCGTGTTCACACACACACCTTCAGGTCAAAGCTTTGCCTGAACCCCAGCTCCAATATTTTCTGGCTTTCGCTTTCCTCTGTTTCTGGGCATCTAGCTTCCTGGGCTATGAAGCAAGTTTGGGGTTTGGGGAATGTTTATTATTCAGTGACCTTAAAGAGAATTCCATCCATTTTATTTTCAAATCACTCTCCTACTCAAGATACAGAGATCTTTGCAAATAAAAGCATTCTGACCTTCAAGAACATTTAATTTAAGCACACAAGCATCTCATATTATTGCTGGAGTCTTTATATTCTCCCCTTTATTCATCTGTTCTACACTCCATGCCAATCATGATTAAGTTAGTGAAACTTGCTGTGCTCAGAGTGTCTTCCAATATGAGGAAGGATTATTTACATCTATCTGTGCACTTATCTCCTCCCACAAATATTCCCACCTCTTAAACAGAAATACTGTTTACAAACACCTCCAAGGGAAAGTTCATCTACCTTCTTAGCTGTTGAAATTTTAGAGCTCTAAGTGACTAAAACAATTATTTTCATATACAATGCAGTGTTGGACTAATCTGTAATATGTAAAAACAATAAAATAGCATTACAAACATTAGCAAACACAGGCCATAGTATAAATTATCTTACTGTTTAAGTTTGTGGCTGCTAAAATTTAGATACAGGAAGCAAAATAATTGACAAGATTCCTACTAAGCACAGAGCAATACTCTTTTTAATGTATGAGTATTATGTGCCAGGAAATGGCAATTAGCAAAGTAAACAACTGTGCTATTATAATAATTAAACCCCTTAAGTTAGCTGTTCTACTATAATTTGTAATTACCTTGATTTCCAACAGTTGTTAGTGATTAGAAAGCTTAACTATTTGACTATCACCAATACACTTAAATTTAGATACAAGTTTCCCATGCCATAAACTCTATGTATATATCTGAATACATGTACACATTTTTATCTTACCTTGATCCAAAGACGACTTCAAGCCATTTATGAAAATTCCTGTAATGCAGAAAAATAAAAACCCATGAAAGACAAGAAAAATATGAGCCAAAGGGCACATAATCAGGGGTCACTAATAGGAAGCCAGAAATAATGTTGGAACACAATGGCAATTATGCCAGAGATAAACCAGCAGTTTTGACTCTAAGCTTGCCACCAACCTATAGAAAATGGACCCGATTTCAAGTTTCGCAGAATCTATGAGGGAAAAACTACCCAGGTTGCTCAGGAAAAGCAATATTGCTGAGACCAGAGAACAAAGTATTCCCCAAGTCCACCTCAGGAAAGGTCAGAGTTTAATGGTAGTGACAAAAATATTCTTAATGATAAACACAGGGCATAGTTTCACAGAACTAGGATCTAAAAAAAAAAAAGAAAAAAGAAAAATACTTGCTACGATTGTATTAGGTTGCCTATATAACCAATTCAGGTATTTAGTTCTCTGAATTATCAATGTATACATTTTAGATTCTCTAGCAATGGTACCTAAGCAAGGGTGGTATGGCTTTAAAACTATGGGAGGACGACTATTAACTGTGATGAGAGGTGGGCCCCACTGGCATTTGGTGAGGAAGGTCTGGGCTTTTAACATACAACAATGCATAGGAAAATCATATACTATAAGAAATTGTAATGTCCCAAATGACAATGGCAGCCACATTGAGAATTATGGAGAGAAACGAATGGACTGCATGTCTCTCAAATGATCCTTCCACCGATTTTCATTTCTTTTGGACAAGCTATTGGAAGGAATTACATGGCACTGAACTCAAAATTTGGGGTGAATGGCTGGCACAGTCAATAGGACATGTGACTCTTGATCTCAGGATTAGTTCAAGCCCCACCTTGGGCATGGAGACTATTTTTTTAAAAAAAGCTAAAAAAATTATACCTCATGGCAAGCACTCAAACTGCTTTTTTAGGCTAATACCTCTGACCATGGCAAGAGGCTTTACCTAAGTAATAGTCTTCCTGTGGAAGGAAATTTATCTATAAAGAAACAGGACAATAGAATCAATTTATCTTTCCTTCTACTGTAGCCACAACTCAATGACCAAGAAGAGCCATCATGTTGTCTACCTACAATATATACATATTATATAGCATATGCACACATGGTTGATACATGACTAATAGTTCTTTTCAATTCTTGGATAAACCTCCAACTGTTTTTCTCATGCATGGGTTTCTTCATCAGTTTGACACCAAAACCTGGGAAAAGGACTCTGGCATTACCCTTAGACCCATCCAGAGTTTCGTTCATAAAACATCCCTTCATTTCTAACTCTTCCACATGACGGTACTCTCATTTGTTTCTATAGTTTTAGTAAGGTTACTATGATTACTAATTTTTTCAAACTATCATTTACTACATTCTCAAAGCATTTCTTCTGTCTTCAATCTTGGGTCTGTATCACAAGAGAATACTATTTTGATGAATGAACCAATATGTTGTTCATCCTAGGAATTTTTTTCACCTCAGTATCAATCCCCACCTCCACTTAGTAAAAATGTTCCACGGCCACTGAGACTTTGGGGAGATGTGACACAGCCAAATTCAGACCACGTAGCCAAGAAAAAATTTTTTTGGAATTCATGATAGAGAACATGGTCTTGAAATCCAAGGTGTTGGACAAGATCTAGGAATTTTGGAAATCAAAAGGCCGACCTTGAACAAACAAGACGTGAAGTTTATGCCTCAGTCAGAAGAAAATAGAAGAAAGGCAAGATTATTGATTCCAAGGACAAGACAAGCACTGCCCAAGCAAAGGAGAAAGAGAGAGACATGACCCAGGAATAAGGTTGGCTGGAAAAGGGATGGGAGAACTAGATTTCAGGTACCACAAAGGGAGGTGCTGAGCCAGGAATATCACAGCCTCTTTTCAAGTCAGAACATTGCCAGAACCAGGGAGCCAAAAGGGCTAAGCTGGCCCCCAAAACAATCCAACAAAGCATAAGGATGTCCCCCCACTTCATCCTTGCACCAAGGAGCTCTAATAATCCAGCTCATCACTGAGCAGCAAGGATCTCCTATTTACAGCATTCTGTCCATCATCCCTTGAGAGCCTAGCAAGAGCGACATCATGCCTCTATCACCAGAACTTTTCTTTGGATACATCCATGTGGACAACTGTCCCATTAAGAGCCTGGTTTAATTATCAGGCCCTTCCAGGAGAGAGCAGGACTTCAGACAACCAGAGGGAAAATGAGGATGTAGCAATCAGAACCCACCACACTTTGTGTTTGCGTGGAATTCAATCCAGCCTGAGATGGCTAGGTCAGGCCTCACTTGACAATATCCCAGGTTTTCTGCTACTATCTTCCCTCTACACAACTTGTCTGAGTGCTTATTGCCTTAAGGTTACTAAGTGTGAGACCAGAATATTTTGACATCCTTAAAAATACAGTTTGAGACATAAAAATGGAGTTTTTCTGTTCATGCAGGGCCCAGGGCTTCAGAGCCCTTTCTATTTGGCCTCCTTCTTACCAATGCCGTCCTCCCTGCCAGTTCAGGTGATTTCTGTCATCCTTCTAGGAAAACAATTCACAAGGTATTCTAGAAGTTTCTCATAAGGATTTGGTCTTGTCTATTAATATGCGATGATGATTATTTCTAAATAAAAGGCTCTGTTCCCACTACATCAGAATCACCTGGGAAGTATTTGTGTATGTATCTGTTGTCCCTGCTCTGGACACTGTGACCCACAGATCTGATACATGTCCCAGAACTATCTGTTTTCACAAGCTTCCCAGGTGACACAAATGTTCAGGCAAGTTTTCAAACCACTGAAATAAAATTCACAAAAGCGGCTATTAAAATCTCTCAAAGCCTCTCAAAAAGCACCAACCCTTCACTGACCTCTGTCAACTGACCCCTTCACTGTCAACTTCATGTTCATCTGACACATTCTGCTGTGACTCCTCGGCCCTTTTTGTGATTTATTTGGAAGCCAAGTTTTACACTACTTCAGGAGCAGTGGCAGGATTCCATATCACCCCTCACCAATATTTTCAAAATGACTCTCTGATGTGTTTATCTTATCTTTCATTTTATTCTTTAGGCTATATAAATGTATTCTGCACTGAAATGGGGCTTTTTACTATATAAATCCCTATATGAATCAGTAGTCACTGCACTTTTATTAGAGTGAAGATCAGTGCGAGAAAATTTCTAAATGAAATAATGCTGATGAGTTTTTCTGAAAGTTCTTTTTAATGTATATATTTTTTCAAAGAGCTTATGGTTTGAAGCAGGCTCTGAAGTAAATGAACCCATTAATCGGGCGCTAAAATGCTGCTACAGCAGTTTAAAACTGTATCAATGAAAGTGTATTCTGGAAACCTTTAGCCAGAACTGTCCAGCTTGACTGATTGTTTTGTATATATGTATATCTTTTGTTCCCATAGAGCTGCTGTGTTCCAGAACATGGGCAATATTTAACATTTATGTGGCAGAAGGGGGAAAAAAATAACACATCCACAAACATCCAGTCTATATGCGAATGGTCACACGGTAAAGCAAGCATTCCACAATTTCATCTGTGCATTTCGCCTGCACAGATCTTAGCCACAGGAGCAAAGCAAAGCACAGATCTTTGGCCACTGCTTTTGGTTCTCCTATCACCCCAATCTTTGTTTTCCTCCATGGCTCAGAACTACCTACCCCAACAAAGGCAATCTCCTGAGCACAGCATCCTTGCCTTCTAGAAGCTTTGTCTAACTACCACCTTACCTAAGATAGAAAGCCCCTGCCCTAGGACTTCAGCACTATCTAAACTGACAACTGGTTCAATTTTCTTCCCAGTAGTTACCACCTTTTGTTTATTGTTGGTCTCCTCCACTGGAATGGAAAATAAGAGAGCAGGACCCTGTCTGTCTCATCCTTCCATTATAACCAGAGCCAAGGGCAGCACCACATAGGCATTCATGAAATATTTGTTGAACTTAATAGAAACAGAGCAATGTGCTGAAAATCGATTTGCCAAATATCTGGCTCTCCAAATGGCCAAATAGAACTTGATTTGCTCCTTGAAATTTTGATGAAAAAGAATCCTGAAAATGTTAAAAGAGGAGTAAAAGAGAATGTGACTCACCAGATGATCCAAAAGAATGCTCTATAAACAAACAAACAAAAAAAAACCCCCAAAAAACCACACTTGAACTTCTGAAATGTCATACAATGAAAAAATAACAATTTTCTGATTATTAAATCTATTTTAATAATATTAAACCACCATATCCATCTTCATTTCTCAACAAACTGAATATTCCTTAAAATGCTGTTATGAAAACAAAATGAACAGCAGTCAAGTAAAACTTCACCGAATTCTCCCAAATGTGTGTAGGACCATCCCTTTAGATTTGATATGAGGAAGTGAGTTTTTGGTAAATTGGTGTATTTGGTAAATTGGGCTAATTGGTCACTTGAAAAATACTGCTATTCAACAGATCAACTCTTCAGGCTATTCATTTGAGCTATTTAGCTAGAACCTTATTTTGAATCTAGAACTTGGTTATTCCCAATCTGAGGTGCCCTGTCTCTCATCCAAGGATACCCAGGCACAAAGTGGCAGAGCCTTCAGATTCCAGTCTTCCAAAATCTGGAGTCTGAGCCTTGCACACAGGTTATATTGCCCACCAAGAAGACCCTCCGCAGTCTAGAATTTGTTATATAAAGTTCTGACATTCCTAGAATGCTCCTGAAGATCCTAGATATGTAGTTACTTATAATCTGTAGAAGGCAGAATTGGAGTCAAGAGTGTTGAGTGAGCAAAAAAAAGCAGACTCAGGAAGTACTGAATGCTTACAAGATGACTATTCTCTGCTCAAGAGTGCTCAAGCAGTAACTCTCAGGAGATGTCTGAATTTTAGTGAGAATTTTTAGTGAGAATACCTACAGATGAAAGGTATTTACAGATCTACAACATGTGAAAATCTCGCCATGTATGTTCAGCATCTAGTGAAAGTCAACTTCAAGGTCTTCATGGATAGAAATAGAATTTATCTTACAATGGTGACCTGGGGTATTGAGGACTTTTCCACACTGGCCCATACAGGTCTCTGTCTTTTTCTTAGCTGGTAAACAAGGCCATTGGCTAAAATAAGGAGGGGAGTGCTGCTATAACCACATGAGGTGAATCTCAGTCAAAGATGATTCCTCCACATTTGCCACATACTAGACATTTATTTCTACCTCCCTTCTCAAATATTCAGCTATCTCCTGGGATTCTTAGTCTTCCTCTAGGTTATTTTTGTTTATGTTCTGGTTTTTTTAAAAAAATACACTAATTCTATTTTCTCTCTTTTCATAGATTTAACCTGAAGCCCCAAATCTTTCATTTTTTAAAATTTAAATTCAATAAGTCAACATAGAGTACATCATTAGTTTTTTATATGATGTTCAATGATTCATTAGTTATGTGTAACACCCAGTGCTCATAGCATCACATGCCCAACACCAGTTACCCCATTCCCCCACGCACCTCCCTTTCCACAACCCTCAGTTTGTTTCCTGGAGTCAAGTGTTTCTCATGGTTCATCTCCCTCTCTGATTTCTTCCCATTCAGTTTTCCCTCCCTTTCCCTGTGGTCCTCTGTGTGATTCCTTATGTTCCACATATGAGTGAAGCCATATGATAATTGTCTTTCTCTGCTAGATTTATTTCACTTAGCATAATCCCCTCCAGTTCATGTCGATGCAAATGATGGGTATTCATCCTTTCTGATGGCTGAGTAATATTCCACTGTGTATATAAACCACATCTTCTTTATCCATTCATCTGTTGATGGACATCTCAGCTCTTTCCACAGTTTGGCTATTGTGGACATTGCTACTGTGAACACTGGGGTGCACATGCCCCTTATTTTCACTACATCTGTATCTTTGGGGTAAATAACAATTGCTGGATCATAGGGTAGCTCTATTCTTAACATCTTGAGGAACCTCCATAGTGTTTTCCAGAGCGGCAGCACCAGCTTGCATTCCCACCAACAGTGTAGGAGGGTTCCCCTTTGTCCACATCCTCGTCAACATTTGTTGTTCCCGGTCTTGTTAATTTTAGCCATTCTGACTGGTATGAGGTGGTATCTCATTGTGGTTTTGATTTGTAGTTCCCTGATGGCAAGTGATGTGGAGCATTTTTTTATGTGTCTGTTTGCCATTTGTAGGTCTTGTTTAGAGAAATGTCTGTTCATGTCTTCTGCCTATTTTTTTAACTGGGTTATTAGTTTTTAGGGTGTTGAGTTTGAGAAGTTCTTTATAGACCTTGGATACTAGCCCTTTATCTGTTATGTCACTTGCAAATATCTTCCCATTCCATAGGTTGCCTTTTAGTTTTGTTGACTGTTCCCTTGGCAGTGTAGAAGCTTTTGATCTTAACAAAGTGCCAAAAGTTCATTTTTGCTTTTGTTTCCCTTGCCTTTAGAGACATGTCTTGCAAGAAGTTGCTGTGGCCAATGTCGAAGAGGTTACTGCCTGTGTCCTCCTCTAGGTTTTGATGGATTCCTTTCTCACATTGAGGTCTTTCATCCATTTTGAGTTTATCTTCATGCACGGTGTATGGTCCAGTTTCATTCTTCTGCATGTGGCTATCCAATTTTCCTAATACCAATTATTGAAGAGACTGTCTTATTCCCATTAGATATTCTTGAAGCCCCAAATCTTTAAATGCTTTTCTCAAGGGCACCAAGTTCATTGCTGTTGGAGTTATGAGTGTGAAACTGTCCTAATTTTCCTAGGCCAGGGTTGTACATATTGTCAATGGTTTTCAAGCATTTTTTAGACAAGGAACCATTTTCCTCTGAATGAAATCTTATGTAAATTCAGTATGTGTAACTGATAGATGCTGCATTTTATTGGTATAAAATTATTTTATGGGCTTTATGCAAAACATATACTTATAACATCAATCAAAGGGAAAAGGGAGATTTTTGAGAATTTTTGAAATTGGGGATTATGGGTGCCAACAAATCAGTCTCAGCATCCAATTTTTATTCCTTTTATTACACAGCACTGAGAAAATCCTGACTCACTCAGAAAAGTAATTGCAAGTAACGGTTTTTAATAACTCCCCTTGCAGCCTCAGAATGCTCTTGAATCAAACTTTGCTCTCAAACCAAACTCTTGCAAAGGGTTTAAAAAAACTATACTTGAAAAGTTTGGGAACCACTGCAATTACACTATATTCTTTTTTCATCTTCTATACCTTCCTTCCAATTACTTTATTTGGTTCAGTACCAGAAGTCAACATCAACAAACTAAATGTTGACTGAGGATGGTTTAGGGGGGAAAGAAACAATCTGTTGGAGGATGGAAAAGAGAAAAGGGAAAGCAAAAAGAGTATAGTTTCTGCTCTTGTGCAATGGGTTGAAAATTAATTCAACAAATGGGCAGTTTGCCAAATGTCCAATTAATCAAATTAACTGATTTATAAAAAAATTGTTTCTTATGACTATACAATTCAGAGCATTTTTTTTATCGAATGTCATGCTTTTAACAGACTTTTGAAGACTTTTGCTAAATTTGATTTGAGTGGTTTTCATTTTGCCTTCAAAGCAGCATTTTAAACAAAGTACATTGCACTTTTCTCCATCAACCTACAACTCCACAACAGGGAGGGAGGCCTCACGCCTGAAAAAAAAAAAAAAAAAAAAAATCACTCCTGGGCTGCCCACCGCAGAGAAGAGTTGCTAACTGACAGATGACAAGGAGACTGTGTAAGGGGCAGATGGAGGAAAGGCAAGACGCAGAGAACATGAGGAGCCTGAGTACCAGCGCGAGCGAAGAACAGAAGGGAGAGACAGAGAAAAGTCAAGGGCAGGAAGGGGAGGCAGAATCCAAAGGCCCCAGAACCCAGGCAAGTCCTAGCTGTTCACTGCCGTTCTTGCCAATTCCTCGAGTGTAAATGACTGTAACCTCAGTAACAAAACAGGTTTGCGAATTTGTCAAATTTGCAGACTACACGACGCGCATTTCTAAAATACTTCGAGAAAAATAAAGGTACTGTCAAATTCCCCAAACACAAAATACAGACAGTATACACAACAGGAAGTGTGTAAATTGGGCCTGTAATGAGAAAGCAACTTTGCCACAATTGCAAGTCAAGGCAAACCTCGGACTCAAACACACAACTTCTGATCCTACGACTGAATGCCTTTCCTACTGTTCCATATAGCCTTTAAAGGTGACTCCTGCAGTCTGGACATGTATTTTCATATGCTTTTAGGGATTTCTCCCCCAAATAATACCAAAGTAAAGCAAAACAAAATTACAGCGCCCAAGCTAATGGTTATTCTTAAATGACTAAATAAGCGAGAGCTTAAATCAGTCCAAAAGATATTACCCTTTATAAAAATGAAGTCTTTCTTAAAGACAAATGTAGTCATCAGGTTTTTGGACACTTTTGTTGAAACATGCCTAATTTTTAGAGGCTTAGAGGTGGTTATGATTTTTCCCATTCTTTGAAGACTTCCCGTAAATGAGACATGCAACCATTTTCTAAACATGATGAATTGGCCTGTTCAAAGTCGCCCAGAATCCTATTCCTCATGTCTATTTCTCCTCTCACACTGTATCACTTCCTGGAAGTATTAATAGTTGCATTTCATTTTCCTATATAAATATTTAAGGACTGTAATTCTGCCCAGTTGACATTGGCAGTGCCTATGCACGGCAATGTTTCATTATCTGCTCCTCGTATCAACATAATCTTGTCAAACTTTGTTTCCAATAAATAGGGCAGGCTGTATTTGGAATATTTTAATAACCGGGCACAGTCATATTGCCTTCAATCATGGTCTGCTTACAAATCCCCAGCTAAGAGGTGCAGTTCCATGGAACAATAACCCGTGAGCAGTGTGCCAATATATTTTCATTAGTCAATGACACCCAGCTGCAGAAAGAAATTAGGCTGTGTCCTTTAAAACTCATCGTTCCCTAGTGGCAGAACCACAGCAGGCCAGATTGGCTTCACCAAAGATTCCTGCCATTGTTCAGCAAATGCTCCAGCTGGGTTGTGTTCATAATAAACCCTAAGTCTGCAATTTTTCAATTCCATATTAGGCTCAGATTCAAACCCTATTGTTCTGACGTTATTGGGAAGGCAGACAAGGAGAAGATCATTGAGTAGCTATTGTTTAAAGCACTTCCTCTCGCCCGATTATTCTGGGTCATTTGGAACAATAATTTATCTATGGAAACTTTGGGTGCAATCATTGGTTCTGGATTTTTCCCTAGTCTTTTAAGTCCTTAACAACTCTCTAAGAGGGAAGTCATTTTTCAGACTTTCCAGATCAAAGTACCCCAAATGGGGACACGGGAAAGGAACCTCGCACCTCAGATGGAAGCAAATTCTGAACCTTGGTTTTCAGCTTTGTCTTACTGCCACTCTCCTTTCTGCTCTTTCGTCAATCATCTTAAAAGCTAAGGTAGTGAAACCACACTTTTCCGTGGTAGACGGATTGTCGTTTGGTAGAAAACCAACATCCCAGCTGTCTCTGCTTTTTTCCCCACCTCTCACTGCTCTATGTAGGCCTCTTCCCATGATCACCCTACCCCTCCTAGCTGCATACATGGAAGGAGAGTGTATTGGCTCCAGGGCCCATGCTACCAGTGTACCCCAGGGATGCTACCAGGTAGACACAAACCACAGGCAACGTGGCTGCCTAGCTTCTGAGGATGGAGGCTATTCTTAGGCACAGTATTCAGTGACTCCATAGAGGCCACAAACCAGTCACAAATAACTCCCCAAACTTCCTGAGGATTTCTCTAGGCTGATGAGGTCAGTACTTGGGGCTGACCTCAGAAGTTCACAGCTTCTCTGGCGATGTTTTCTCAACCTTGGCTGCACACTGGAACATCCAGTTTTTTCCAAATACTGATGCCCTGGCCTCTCACGCAGAAATTCTGATCTAAGTGCTCTGAGGTGAAATTTGGACATGGATTTTCTTTGGAATGTTCCCAGATGACTTTAATGGGTAACTAAGGTCAAGAAATGCTGCTCAGAGGCATTTGTGCAAACCAGAACTGAACACACCCAAGGCTTCTTCCCTTAATTACTTATCTATTTTTTGACAATACTTTGACTATACAGGACTCTCAGAATGCTCAGCCAAGAAATGAGAAAATGGGCTGCACACCTGTCCAAGGTTCACATCACCCTGAAGCCTCACCACGGACGTGTTTTTCAGCTTGGGTCTTCCCAAGCCAATCCAACTCAAAGAGCTATAAGGACTGCATCAATGATGTGGCAAATGTGCAGGAGGTGAAAAAGAGCACAGAATGCTGAGCATCAGGTCCAGGTAATCACTGCCCAACAAGAATGCCTACCCCACATAAAAGTCTCAGTTTTTTGAGAGGAAAGAGAAATCTAAATTTCTATGTGAGAACTCTCAATCTGGGAACACTGAGTCACATTTAAAAATATTTAGGGGGAATAGGGTGCCCCACTCACTCAGTTGCAAGAACATGAGACTCTTGATCTTGGGGTCATGAGTTTGAGCCCCACCTTGGATGTAGGGATTACTAAAAAAAATAAAATAAACTTAGAAAAAAAAGAAAGATTTAAAAAAGATTGAGGGGCACCTGGGTGGCTCAGTGGGTTAAAGCCTCTGCCTTCAGCTCAGGTCATGATCCCAGGGTCCTGCAATCCGAGCCCCGCATCGGGCTCTCTGCTCACCAGGGAGCCTGCTTCCCCCTCTCTCTCCGCCTGCCTCTCTGCCTACTTGTCATCTCTGTCTGTCAAATAAATAAATAAAATCTTTTTAAAAATGGAAAGATAGATAGGAAGGAAAGGAAAAGGAAAGGAAAAGAAAAGGAAAGGAGGAAGGAAGAGAGAGGGAAAGAGAAAGAGAGAGAGAGAGGAAGGAAGGAAGGAAGAAAGGAAGGAAGGAAGACAGATTCTTTAAAAAACTATTTGGATGGTATAAACAAAACATGTCAATATTGGCCTTGGGTCCTGGCCAGTGGACGGCTAGTTTCCAGTTCCCATAAGACAAAACATAAATGAACAGATGTGTCATATTCTGTCTGAATATTAATTCATTAATAGAAGTATAAAAAGTTAGAGCCCCCCCCCAAAAAGCTGAAGCATCCAGTTCAATCTAGTTATTTAAAAAATAATAAAAATAGAGGGAGGAAAAAGGTAAAACAATTAAGCCTTAACAGGTAAGGTGAACTTACTCATGACAGTTGCCAGGATTCCAACTCCTGACCCAGAGTCTGTGTTGCCATCAAGGTGAATCAGACTTGACTCTAAGTCAGGACATTTCTACACTGAAAAGGCAAAAGCCAGAGCTTGGAAAACAATAGCAATGATGGTAAACTGAAGCAAGTGCTCCTACAATTTGTATGGTGACACCTAAAAGCCCCTAATATTCCAGAATATTAGAAGAAATAATTTCAGTCAGGGGCTTGTGCTGCCTGAGGAGGACAAACCCTCTCTGGTGTTTAAAAAATGCTGAATTCCGGCTCTGAGCCACAGGCGGGGCAACAAGCTGTGGGTGAAAACAGACATGGGCCCACGAGTTCACAGTCAACAGAAACAAAACCTAATCAGATCCGTCTCACTCTGCTTCAAATCCTTCAATGGCTTCCCCAAGCTTTAGAATAAATCCAACTAAATAAAAATTTACTGAGAAGTTAGGTAAACAGAAAGGTAAAGAGAATCTGGCAGGGGCGGGGGACTCACAAATGTGGTTACAGATGTTCCTCACTTCATGAAAGAGCTGTTTTCCTGAAATGTTTACTTTACAGGCAAACTATGTATTACAGTGAGCCATACAAAAGTATCAATATTTGACCATTTATTACCTATGAAAACAGCAATGTCCTGGGATTTAATCTCATACATAGAATCCTAGCTTGTCAGTGATTATCATCATTTAGTCCTCTCTGGAGAATTCTCTGTTGTTAACCCATCCCCCCCACCCCCTCCAAAATACTCTTCTACTGGCTTCCATGATGCCCTGATTTCCTAGGACCTAGGTTCTGCTTCTCTTTCCTAAGAATCTGCCTATAGTTTATTTAAAACTATTTCCAGACAATGCCCAAGTTCATGTCTCTAACCAAACTGTCCTTTCTAACCACCAGTCTGATACATCCACTTGTAACCTGGCATTTCAACTTGGAGAGCTTCTTCCACGGATCGCAACTCTACCATGTTCAAGATCAAACCCTTGATCTTCTCTGAAATCTGCCCCTTGTTTCTTCTCCATTTCAGTAAATGCTACTTCTGGCCACCAAGTTGGAGTTATCCTTAACACCTCCCACACCCTGACCGAGTCGTGACAGTTCTAAATACAGGATACTTCTCAACCATATTTGCTTCTTTCCATCTCCAGTGTGTCCACCACAGACTGAGACACTTCTGACTGGGATCCTGCAATAGCCCCTTAAGAGCTTGCCTCTCATGTTTCTGCTGGATTCTCCACGTTACAAAATACACTGACTGAGGAGTGAATATGTGAATGAGAGGATAAAATGAGTAGTTGAGGGCCTCCTAGGAGCCATACAGAGTGGTATGCATTGGAAATTTAATACTGGACATAAAGCACTGATGAGGGTTACTTAGGTGGAGCAAATACCAAATCATGAGCATTTCCTACTGGAAACCTTTCAATGGTCTCTCATCCCACTTTGAAGAAGATCAAAGCTAACTGACAAGACAAAAAGGGCATAAATGACATGGCTCCTGTCCACTTCTCCAGCCCCCTCGCTCAGTCTATCCCCCTCATTCTTTGTAGTCTAGTCACACAGATTTTCATGTAGGTCTTCAAACGAGCAGACATCATTCCTGATTTTGGGCCTTTCTTCATGATGGTTTTTCTGCCTAGAAAGTTCTTCCCCATCACTCAGCACATCCCTCACGATCTCTCCTCTATCACCGAATTTAAATGAAATGGATTCAGGTCACTCAATTTCTGCCAGTGAAGTCATAGAAATGAGCCCTGAAACACTGGACCTGAAGTCAAGAATCTTGAAGGCATATCCTGGGTCTGTGCCAAGTTTGTCACCAGTTGTCTCACTGATAAAGTAAGTCACCAGAGCTCAGCCTTAAAGATTATCTGCTCCAAGCTTCTGCCTTACCGATGAGGCAACCAAGGCCCAGAAGTTCATTTAATTTAGCACAGTACAATGAAGTGGTTTGGGCAAACCATTTTCCTAATACTATATGGACACCCTTGGCCTTTGGAACTGAGCAGGTTATTCTCTACCGAGGAGGGGGGGAAAACAAGCATATTTAACCAGGACAGTAATTCAAAATGTATGCAATGACAGGTGGGCAGGAAAGAACAGTAAGTGAAGAACCTAGGATGCTGAGTTATACACATTGTTTTAATGTTTTATAAGGATGTGAACAGTTTGTACAGCAAATGGACACATGGTCCATGCAATCATTTCCCCAATCTATAAATTCTGAAAACTTCCAATGTCATATTGCTTTCATTAGGAAACTGGTTCAGTGACCAAGAGAAGGAACAAAAATGTCCATCTCCCCAGGAGACAGCAAAGCAGATGCTGTGTTTATGTCCTAGAGAATCTCCTGACATGAATACCTCTGACCAAACAATCTGTTTTCTAATTCAAATCAAGCTTATTAAACTGAAATAACAGAGGAACATACCTAAGGAGGAAAAAAAGAAAACAGCTTGCAGAGATTGGTAAGATTCAGAGTAAATGAACCACTTCCCCAGAGACCTTGAAAATTAAAGTTTGCAAGTCTGGGGAGAGGGATAATATGGCAAGTGGCTCAGTAGACATGTTCATTGAATTTTGGGGGCAAGAGTGGGAGTATTTCCCAGGTGCCTCAGAAGGTAGTAACAAAGAGAGCCAAATATTTATTTTATCAATACACTCTGTGTGGCACCTTCACCCTAATGACACATAGAGCTAGTTAGTTATTAAAAATAAAATAAAAGCAATGAAGTCAACAACAGAAACTGCAGGAAACATTCACTTACATAGTTTAATTGGCACCAACTTATAAAAATTTAAATTTTATCCTTTTTCATAATTAAGTTACGTAGAACCCATCAGATGATATAAATATGAACCACCTTATTTAGCACGCAAGGGATAAAACTGAACAGAAATATTTTAAATAGAAATCTGAGGGAAGATAAAGATTTAGCTCTTATAAAGTCTTGTTTATGATATATTTGAAATCTAAATGAGACCACATATAACAATTCTTCCATCTTTGAAAAAAATCATGGAGAACACAAATTTAGCTTTGAGGAAGTAATGAGCCCGGATACAAAAGAGTCATTTTTAAAAGCTTTTAAAATTTAATTCCTCTCAACTGCCATGTCCAACTATCTCTTTGAAGCCCACCTAAAGCTCTCATGTCTTTGAAAGCCCAATCCAACTCCCACCACATGAAATTAAGGGAAAGCCCCAACTTGATTTAGTCTGAAGGTAAACATTTTTTAAATTTTCAAATTACCAAAACTCTAAAAAAAATTATGCTAAAGCTGCTGAAAGTGCAGGGAAGCCAAACTGTCATGCATTGTTGGAAAAAATGGTAAAAATTTGGAAAAAAAAAACATATCCAAAGGCTTAAAAGAATGCATATTTTTTTTAACTTAGTAGTTCAATTTCTGGGAATTTATGCAATGAGATAGCAGAAAATGAGAAAACAGCTTTCTGTGCATAAAGATGTTTGTTTCCATGTTATTGTCAAAGAAAAATTTAAAATATTGGTATGTCCAACAATAGGGGAGTTGAAATTATGGTACAGCAACAATTGCCATTTTAGTAATTCCTTTGCCCTAGTTTTCAGGCTTTAAAAATTTCATACACTGTATTATATCTGTAATGCTATTTATATTTCATAATGCTGTGTTTCTTTTTTATTGCTGAATTGATTTTCTTTTACCTTGTGTCTCTATAGGAAAGACTTGGTTTAGCTGACAGTGAGGAAAATTTTTTAAAGTTATCCTGAAACAACAATGGGATCATGAGGGGCACTGGGTGGCTCAGTGGGTTAGGTGTCTGCCTTCGGTGCAGGTCATGATCCCGGGGTTCTGGGATCGAGTCCAGAATTGGGCTCCATGCTTGGTGGGGAATCTGCTTTCCTGCTTCTCCCTCTCCACGCCCCCCTCATCCTGTTAGTGCTATATCTCCCTCTCTCTCTCTCTCTCTTTCTCAAATAAATAAATAAAATCTTTAAAAACCAAAACAAACAAATAAACAAACAATGGGATCATGAGTGTGGATAATGTAAAAAAAAAAGAGAAGGGAGACTTTTTTTTTTTTTTTTAAGAAAATTGACCCATGTCCTTTGAAGACTGGGATATCTCAAAGACAGCTGGGCTCTTAACCAGAGCTGACCAGTGCTATTTCTAATGTCAGAAGGGAGAGGTTCTTGTATTTATTACATACTACCAAGAAGTAGTAGACAATTAGAGCAGCACTGAACTTAGAGGGCTTAAAAAGAAAAATTAAATCTTTATGTCTAGCAAGTAGACTGAACAGATGGGTGCTATAGACAGAGGAACATGGATATATTTGTGAATGCACCTTAAAAATGCTTGAGATGGCCAAGCAAGTCAGAGATGGGCATTCTAGGGAGGGGAAATTAATATATTCAAAGGCATGGAGCTGTGAAAGGGCATGGCGTTTAGTTTTGTTAGAGTGTAAAGGGAAAATGGTAAATGAGAGAGGAGGCATGAAAGAAGGTAAGGAGTCGATCATGGTTGGTCTTTTGTGTCATATGGAGGAGATGAAGAGCCACCAGTGATTTCTCGGTCATGAAAGAGACAAGATCACATGTGCTATTTAGAGTCCATTAGTGAAGAGGAAGGAGAAGTAGAGGCAAAGAGAAGCCAAATAAATGTTGTTTGAAGAGTCCTTGAGAGACATGGTAAGGGTTATTGTAGGTTGGATGCATTTTAAGAGCTTGAATATACATGAAAGGAGGTTCAGAAGATTTAGTGCATAAACTCCAGTGAGCAATAAAAGCGAGAAAAAAAATGCACATTTGTTTTTCTCCCCAAAAGGATCAGGAGTTGAAGAGCAATGGCCATGACAATAAAAAATGTGTTGGAATTTGAAAACATGAAACCTTCCTATATTTGTCTACTGTGGTGGTGAAAACATTGGTCCCTCAAGTCTTTGATCTGTCTTCAAAAAGATAGAGTCTGATTCCCCTCCCCATGAATTTGGACAGTCTTGCCAACTTTAACAAATGAAACGGAGCAGAGACACCTGAGACTAGAGCATAAAAGGCAATACAGCGTCTACGCCACTCTCTCCCTTGGGATGTTCTCTCTTGGCATCCAGACACAATGCTGTGAAGGAAGGCCAGGCTGCATGGACAGACCACTGTTCCAGCCATGTGCTCTAACCATAGCTCAGCTGAGGTCCCAGGAGACAGCAAGCCTTAACCTTAAAACATAGGGGTAAAGAAACCTTTGAGTTTACCCCAACCTCCTTTACTACAAATGTAGGAAAAACCTCAAACCAGAATTGCCCAGCCGAACTCAGTCAGCCCTCAGAATCATGTAATATTGTAAATATAAACTGTAATAAAATTATTTAAGCCACAAATTTGAGGGTTGATCTTTTATGCGCCCAACAATAACCAGGACACATCCCATGTCTGTTTCTTTTGAAATTTTAAGGGCCTATGTACCTGTCTTCAAGAAGAGGACAGAAGGTAGGGAATTGGGCAATCATGAGCCCCTCCTTAATGAGGAAAAAAATCTCTAAGGCACAGAACGTGAGTGGGAGCTTCCAAAAGATCTTAACACTACAAAAGCTAAGACCTTAGTACTAGAAACACACAAAGAACATGCTTATTAAATTTCAAGTAAGGCAAAGGAAGTATGAACAACAAACACCTTAGTGGTTAACTTCTGAATCCAACAGCAATTTGATCTTGGTTTAACAGAACAGATAATATGTAGAAAATGCTCCTGGTAGAGAATACCTAAAAGGGCTGGAAAATAGAATATATACATATGGGATTAACTATAATATATTCTATCTGATGGAGGGTACCTAGGTAGGTAACTAGCTACATGGAATCAGGGCGAGGGTGGATGAGCTGGCAAAAAAAAAAAAAATGAACCAAGTCTTCAGCGGCTAAAAAGAAGCAAAAGTACAATCCAGAGAACAAAATGCTAATGCCAGCAGCTGCCCTGAGGTTATCTGCAGAGTCTTGGCTGCCTAGAGTTTTGGGTTTTAAAGGAACAATGATTGGGCCTAAGCAGAGAGCAAAGTTAGATGGGAGATTCCTTTAGAAGGCCTAGTCCATCAGAAGCTGTAAGAAGGGGGAAATTCCAGTTTACAGACTTATGATGAAGTCATGTGCCTTTCTTAGTCTTTTCTTCAGTGGTGGGCGTGGTAGTGTCTCATCTGAGAATGTGTACGTGTAAGCTAGCACTCATGCAAAACTGGATCTATAAATCACACAACCTCTAAGAACTGAAAAAACACAAGCAGAGATTTACATTAAGAATCTCAAAAACCTCACAAAAGTAAGCACAATTGCTTTCTGGAGGCAAGCACATTAAACCTAGGTTTCAAAGAATTGTCACAGATAACAGTTCCTACAAACACTACTCACCACAAAAGAAAGGGAGCTAAGGAGAAAGGAAGCAAGACAGGAAGGAAAAAAGGAAAGAGATCACAAAACACACGATGAAGGAGGCCACTTCTTGCACCACTTCATATCCTCTTGGCTTTACCTGACTCTGACCTCCTGTGATAACCAGCTCTGTACAGACTCCAACCAAATTCACGTAGAGTTGAGAAAATTTTCATCAAAGCCCTAACAAGTTTTAAAGGCTGATTCTTAAAGACATCGAAGAACATCAGACCAAGAATAGCCAAGACACTCCCGAAGAAAAACAAAGTATGGGAATTCCTATCAGATATCAAAGCTTATTATGACTATAAAAATTGAAATACTATACTTTTGGCCCAGGAACAGACCACTAACCTCTGTAACAGAGAGCCTAGAAATGGACTCACACCTAAATGGAAACTTGGTACGTGACTGAAGGGTTTTTAAAAATCAAGGGCCAGGTAGGACTCGAAAAAATACCCTGAAACAGATTATCCAACAACAATGGATACTCAAGAAAAAATAAAAATAAAGGATCCATATTTTTTTAATTTCTATCTGTATGAGATGATGACTGTTAACTAAACTTACTGTGGGAATCATTCCACAATATTTGTAGGCCAAATCATTACACTGTATACCCTAAACTTATATAGTGTTGTATGTCAATTTTTTTTATTTTTTAAAAATTTTTTATAATGTTCAGTTAGTCACTGTACTGAGGAGAGCACGTGCTGTAATGGGTACTGGATGTCATACCTAACTAATGAATCACTGAACACTACTATCAAAAACTAATGGAGCCCTTTCTTGATGGAAAAATCAACTCCACATAAGGAAAGGACATACATATGAAAGGCAATATCCTAAAATATTTCAAAGAAAATGTAAAAAACTCTATGGCACTAGAGTAAGGAAAGATTAAACAAGATCACAAAGTACCAACCACTCAGAGGTGTCTAAAAATAAAATTAAAAAATAAACACTCGCCTCTTCTGAACCTTAAGAGGAACAATCACAAAGACAATCATGTCCATACAAGGACAACCAGCATGGTAAAGGGCCTGGAAATCTTCTTAGAAAACAGACACAAAAACTCAGGAAATTTTTAAAAATAAAGATGATTTACAAGGCAAACAGTAATTACCTTCAACTACTTGAAATATAAAAATGTTCTGAAGGCTTGCTAAGTGTTGGAGTATAGGAACTTATAACCACACACCTCCAGTTTTCTCTCTTCTCCCTGGGAAGGACCAGGATGGAAAGAATTCTTTGGGTTTGAATCAAGCATGTGTAGACCCCAACCTTGCTGCCTTTTTAAAAAAGGAAAAAAAATAAAAACAACAACAGGGAATTCTATTTTTCCTGATAGGATGTGATAGATAGACTCACAGAGATGAACTGTATGAGGTCAGTACAGTTCAGAGAGAAGATATTGGAACCAAATGATGTTTGAAGATCAAAGCCCTAATTTTATCCACAATTATGATGACCTTGTAGAGGTATCTGGCCTCTACGTATACCTCTACGTATATTGCTAGTTGGCTCAAAATCAAGGGGGAAAATGGTATGAGGAGTTATCATGTACATGATCACAACCTTTAAAATTCCCATCACACTACACACTACACACACACACACATATACACACACACCTTTCTTGATCTGGAAAGAATTTTAAGTAACAGCTTCTTAGGAGTGGTTCTCCAAAGGAGAAGCAGGTGAACAGGTAGAACTTAGAAGGAAATATATTTCAATTTGAGCTTGTTAATATAAAAAAAAAAAAAAACTTCTCACAATTGGTTGGTAAGTGTGATACAGGAAGTTTCCCGCAAATTTCCAATTAAGGCCACCAACTCACAAAAACAGGAGAGTATTCCTGTAGTATATGTGGCCTCTAATGTCCCTTCTAACTGTAAGATTCAAGGAAGTTTTTAAAACACAGGCTTAAAATACAACTTTGTCATATAAGATCTCAAAGAACAAAAACAATGCAAATGAGTTTTGACCAATATCCTCGAGTTACAAAGTACCTTTTCCAAATTTTGTATGCTTTCTTTCTTTATATATAGATATATATATATTATCCCTATATATGGAGATATATATATATATATATATATATATATATATATATATATCTGTCAGAATACCGTAGGAAACTTTCTTTCTGACGATAAACTTTGAAGTGTGGCAACCACAAAAGCAAGACAATTCCTCATACCAAGAAGAATATTCTTACCTGGAGAATTAATCATCACTTGAAAAGGTTCTCGAGATGGACTTGAATGCCTTTAGATAAAGCAGAAAGCATTCGGTGTGTATAATTTACTTTATCTACTTTTCCCCCGACACTCCTACTCTGCTTTGTTTTTCTGCAATGCTGTCTCCTGCTTTTCTTTTTTTTAAATTGCCTCCCCCCCCCCGCCCCGCTTATAAAGAGTAGGTTGACGTCAACACAGTGGGTGGGTCACATGCTTGTCTGAATATTAGAATCATCTGGAGAGGTTTTACAACTTCAGTGACCAGGCCAGACCTCAGACAAATTAAATTAGAATCCATAGAAGTGGGAACCAGACAAGATTTATTTTTAAAGTTCTCCAATGATTCCAGTGTTGGGACAAGACTGAGACCTACTCTAATCGCAAACATCAGTAGTTCCCAAACTTAGCCTGCATGAGAATCACCTAGAAGCTTCGGTGAAACAGATTGCTGGGCTCTACCCGCAGAGTTTCTTATTGAGAAGGCCTGGAGTAAAGCTGATAATTTGCGTTTCCAACGATTTTCCACGTGATCTGAGGACCACACTGCAAGAACCACGGGAATACCCAAGTGTGTGTTCGTTCTTTCACCCACTGAGTTCTCAAATAGGAAGGCTTTAGGAGACAAAGTGAGTTGCTTGGTGATGTTTCCATTGTGAGGTGGATTCCCACACATATAGCAAGTCAATTAATTAAAAAAATGGTTCCCGGGGCACCTGGGTGGCTCAATGGGTTAAGGCTCTGCCTTCGACTCAGGTCATGATCTCAGGGTCCTAGGATCGAGCCCCACACCGGGCTCTCTGCTCAGCGGGGAGACTGCTTCCCCCCTCTCTCTGCCTGCCTGCCTCTCTGCCTACTTGTGATCTCTGTCAAATAAATAAAATAAAAATCTTTAAAAAATGGTTCCCTCCCTCTACACCCCCCCAACTTTTAAATAGGGTAAAAAGACTTTTTAATACCCCAGGCGATCTTAACCTAGAACTCACTTCCGACTTGTTGTAGCCCAGGGAGATCCAGAAGGCTTTCCAAACTTCCAATAACCCTGATTGAAACAGGTTGGGAACAAAAAAACCTCAGATCCACAAGCCATATCACCACCTCTTTAGGGAAAAGAAAATAACATACATATGCACATACATACATATATAATATATATAATCTTAATATATTATATATATTTCTTTTTGTAATATTTATAACAAAAATCATAAAATGAAGTTTTTTAAGTATGAGAGTTAATCTTGCCACTGTCAAAGCAACAATGCTCCCAGGAAAATATCCTTTTCCGTTGATCTCCCAGAGTATTTGGGAACTTGGTCTGAAGGAAAACAAAGGTGCATCTGCTTTTCCCATCTGTTTCAAGCCTGGATAGTCTTTTAGTGTTTCGGAGTTTTCGTTATTGAAGAACAGTGGGAACAAAAAAGATGAAGTTACTTCTGCTAAATTTGTACATTCAATCTCAGCAACCTGGTCGCATCCTTGAATTTATCTTTTTATGCAGTTCTGGCCTCGAGTTTCAGATTCATGCAATTTGCCTCGTTTTGACAATCTGCGGGCTGTTTCAATATCCAACCCAATGATTAGAGTGCCAAGACCATTATTTTCCTTAAATTCACAGGGAAGACTTCCATTTTTTCTTTTTTAAATTTAGCATTTGCTGCCACATTTTCGATGCCTTTCCTGCCGTTCACAGTCTTCTTTCAAGTTGGGAGTGAGAAGCTAATGAAATTCAGGAAGAACAACATAAATGCAATCTCACCCCCGAGGAAAAACGCAATTCTTCATTTTGGGGAAGATTGAAAACCTCACCGCGTCCGTGTTCCTTGAAAATGTGCTTCCAGACCGTCTTCATCATCACCCTCATTATATTGTGGGTAAAATGAGAAAGTATGTGTGAAATCCTTGAAAGAGCTCAAAGCCCTATACAAATATAAGGCTTGGTTGTTATTGTACCGAGACACAGGCGGCTGCTCAGGCAGGGGATTCTTCTCCACAATGATTCGGGGGTCGATAAGTCTTCTCACAACTAGTCCAAGAGTAGCGGTTAGTAATGTACCCAGCCTTTGCTCTGACACTGCATGGAAGTGAGGGGAGCCATACGGAGACTTAAAACTAAGCGTGTCGTATGATCTTTGGGGTATCTAACCAGAATGGATAGTAGGTTGACCTCATATCCATCTGAGCTGAGCTAGGGAAGTTTTTTTACTTAAGGCCCAAACCTAGCTGGCCTCACGTTATAAAAAATTCCAAGGTAGGGGGAACTTAATTCAATACTGTTAAATTACACATGGGCCAAAGAAATCCGGAAGCATAAATGCACTTGCCCTGTGTTTCACAATGAATCAGGACCCAGCAGCAAATCTGCAGCTTGCGGACTCAGCTTCATATCATATGCAGAACTACCCTGTCTGTAGCTAAAATACACTGATCATGGGCCCAGTGATTACTAGACAGGTAGATTCTTTGAACACGGTATTTATGGATGTCCATATGATGCTGGTCTACCCACTGAAGATTTTGTTGACAGATCTTTTGAAAACAGTCTGCAAAGTATTCCCATCTGTAGTAAAGTAGCTCCCATGTCCATTAATAATTCACAACCCAGCTCAGCAAAGGGAGCAGAGAATAAACCCGATCATTAGTGGAAACTCCTATTGTCAGCACTAATAAAGGTAATTAACATCAAAGTATAAGTTTTTCGCTTATCAAGTAATTTGCCAGGGATAAGTTTATGAGGAAATTAACCAGCCATCGCATAACTCTGTACTTTTGTTCCATTGTTTTAAACATCTTAATTGCCAGGAAAACTTAGCTGCACAAAATGAAAAAAAAAAAGAGGTTAGGAACTCAGGAAGTATATGGTTCATGATTTTCCACAGCTTACTTTTTTCATTATAATACATTTTCCATATTTAATTAAATGAATAAAATAGCTGTGTTGCCTGTGAGATTATATACAATTGCGAAATAAAGCTGCAGACATCTCTCTCCTTAATGTGCTTAGAGAAGCCTGCTCTGCTGTCTTTTAAATAGACACATTTTCTTCACTTATCTTGTTTTGAATTTGTACAGGCTTATAAAATCACAACAGATGTTTCCTGTGGGTACTGGGTACCAAATAAATTATACATCAGTTTCCCGTTGGTTTTCTTTCTTAGCAATCATCAAATTCTTTTGAGCTCAAAATTGGTAAGACAAAATCAACTCTATTTTCTATCTTCTCTGTACTTCTGCACGGAGAATGAAGGCCAATCCAATGACAGTAACCTGCGCATTCAGAATTTTTTAAAAAATTGAAAGACAAAACTACCTGCCCATTTCCCATTGCATCAAATCTGAAACACTGGTAGACCAGTACACCAAAAAGTATTTATTTGATAATGAGCACTGTGAAGGCTAGAGAATGATGAGATATGGTCTGTAAATTCAGGAGACTACCACTGAAAGTAGCCAAGTTAAACACAAGAGAAATATATTAAGAGGAACAACAGAGTTCCTCTCCCTGGAGTAAGGAAAGCATTTCCAGTAGGTAGGGAATTAGTTATAAACAGGATGACCACCCACGTTTCCTAAAGTCCTATGAGTCAGACTTTATCCAGCTAAAAGTTGTGGTAATTCAAAATAACAGACAAAAAATACCGAATTCACACAGTGATACGTGAGCTACAAGAGATGACTTTGAAACAGGCTCTGCTATGCCCATGCATCATTAAAATCATCTGGTATAATGACCACACTTGGATAAAACAGAAAGTCAGGAGCCAAGGGTGAAGTCCAAAATGACTCTCCAGGAGCACCTGGATGACTCAGTGAGTTAAACATCAGACCCATGATTTTGGCTCAGGTTGTGATCTCAAGGTCCCAGGATGGAGTCCCACAGGATGGAGTCTCATGCTCACTGGGGAGTCTGCTTGAGGTTCTCTCTCTCCCTCTCTCTTGGCCCCTCCCCCTTCAAATAAATAAATAAATAAATCTCTTTTAAAAAATGGCTCTCCTAGAGGTCTACAGATGACGATGCAAAGAATGGAGGCTCGGCAACAACTGGCTAGGGTGAGCTTCACGGAAATAGTTGTTGCGCAGTAACAGTAACGCACCGTGGCCAGGCCACTGGAGGTCCTGGATCTCAGAGTAGTTACAGTGCACAGCACCTGTGTGGCCGTTATTTCAAGGAGGAGAAAGGGTAGCCATGTAACTAGATTAAGGGAGAAGTAGGGGTTGCATCTTGGTGAGTGAGAAGCAGTTTCTGGAGATGCAGCTATGAAGTTACCAAATAGCCCCTCCCTCCTCTGCCCTTATGTGACTACCGGAGCCTAGAAAGGCTGTGTTTCCCAATTTATCAAGAGGTGGGGATACTCCACAAACACTGACAAGCTAAGAGTTGAAATCTTGTCTCAAGTATGTCTTTGCTATCCTAGCGACCTCAGTAAGTGTTTACAATGTAGAACAGATCTCCAAATCTGCTCACATCTTAGCCCAAGGAACACATAGCCTTCTTAGTTTCCCACGTCACTCTTTGGGCAACTCCCCTCCCCAAATCCAAAGAGCCATCATCGTTGCCATTTATTACTAGAAAGATGGTGATGATGTGAGAGCCTGGAAATTATCACCTTTGGTCTGACCCAGGTTTTGCGAGCATGGCTATGGCCTGTCCCTGTCACTTGGGAAATTGCTTGTCACTACTCAATGCAATGTGTAAATTGTGGCAGCTGCAATTGGAGCAAAGAATCTCTTGCTGCTCATCATGAAAATTGTTTGTTCTGAGGCGTGTTCTGCAAGGCAGCTCTTTTCTAAAAGTGGCCCATTATTTCTTGAATTTTAACCATTTTGTTCTAACTTGTCAAAGGAGCAACAGGCCAAGGAGTGGGTGTGTACAGGGCTGATGACAGCCTGGTGCCCTTCCCATGTCCTTCCATGCCCTCTGTAGATTGTGAATTGAGCGAACAGTCCAGGCTGAAGCTTCTCCTGGGTTCTGACACCTAGCCAGGTTTGGGAGCTAATGGCTCTGAAGTAAGAGCTGAACTCCAGTGCCACAATAGAGGCTTCCTTGACTGCCAACCATACCTGAGATCTGACATCTTTCCCAAGACCAATCCAGACAATACCAAAACACACAGCTTCCCTGCCATCACTCTTATTCTCCTAGTGATCCAGCCTTCCTTCAGTCTCACTCTCAACACTTCCCACTCCAGAAGAGAAGACTCAGGCCAGGAAAAATACAGGATCTTCACTAGAGAGTGAATGCCTCCTTAAACGTTGTGCCCTGGGCACCTCCCTTGCATCACCTTCGTCCTGGCCCTCAGAAAAACCCATCCTGATCTACAGCCCATTTGGCCAGACCCTGACATCCTGTGTACGGTTAGCTGTTGCTGTGTAACAAGCCACCTCCACAATTCAGTGGCTTAAAATAAAAACCATTTGTTTATGATTCTAGAGATTGGCAACTTTGGCTGGGCTCAGTTGGGCAATTCTTCTGGTTGCAGCTGGCCTCCCTCAATGAACCTTGCTCAGCTGCAGGCGAGCTAGGTGGCTCTACATCTGGGAGCTGACTGGCTATTACTACTATTACTAGATTGCCCAAGAATATCTCCCTTAGGTCTCTCATCTTCCAACCAGGGCTTGCTCTCATGGGAGGGAGGTAAGGTTCCCGGACAGAGACAGCAGAAGTGCACAAAACATTTTGATGCCTAGGCTCAGAGATAACACACAGTCATTTCTGCTCCATTCTATTGACCAGACAGAATTATGAGGCCAATACAGATTGAAGTGTGAAAAATTAGCTCTACCTCTTAAAGGAAAGAGTAATGGAGTCATGTTGCAAAAGGCCTAGATAGAAGAACTGCAGTCATTTTGGTCATCACTGTACCACAACTTGCCTAGCTTTGCCCTGAGTATACCTCATCCCCATGACTGGCCCCTGTTTCAAACTCTTAGCCCAGTGAGTAATTGTTCCACTACAGCTGGATGGATATGTAATCAAATGGATAATAACCAACCATTTGCCAAGTTTTCAACAGCCATCTGGATTCCCACCTACCAGGTCTATATGAGCCATTCAATTCCCTGATACCAAAACTTTTAAAAGTTAGACTGAGATTGTAACATCTCTTTGTCAGTGTTCATAGACTATTATAACCTCTGCAGGAGGCCAGGCTTCACATCAATTTCAGTTCTATCCTCCCCACCCCAATCCTGCCCTTGCTTTCTTTTTCATGGAACCTTTCCTTCCCTTGAAGGACCCCGGTACCAAGCAACCCACAAAGCCTTACATCTCAGTCAGGTTGAAAGACAATGGTTATGAAAATTTCTTATTATCGAAATCAGTCGTTTTCAAACAATAGCCTCTTCAGTGAATGATGCTGGGACAACGGGGAACCTACATGTGAAAGAACGAAGTTGGACTCCTACCTCTACCATATTAAAGACCAACTCAAAATGGACCCAAGGCCTAAATGTAAAAGCTAAAACTATAGAACTCTTAGAAGAAAATTTAGGATTAAATCTTTGTGACCTTGGTCTTGGCAAAGTATTCTTAGATATGATACAAAAAAGCACAAGCCACCAAGGAGAAATAAATAGGACCTCATCAAAAGTAAAGACTTTTGTGCATCAAAGGATGTCAACAAGAAAGTGAAAAGACAACCCACAAAACAGGAAAAAATATTTGCCCATCATGTATCTGATACGGGTCTAGCATTCAGAATACATACAAAAGACCTTTTACAACTCAACAGCAAAAAGACAAATAACCCAAGAAGGGGCAATGGATTTTAGTGAATGGCTAACAGCCCCTGCTACAGAAGGACAGTCAAGAACTTGTGCCTTGCTTGGGACTGAGTCCCACAGAGTTTTCCTGAGTAGCCTAAGCAAACAGAAGATCAAAATAGACAGGTCTGGTTTCTCCCTCCTGTAGATGGCCTACTTGGGCCCAATCCATCACAACTTTCTGCATCCACGCCCTTGTCATGGCCTCATCACAGACAGAGTATACTTCTCTCTATACTTGACTATCATGTTGGCATAGGACTTGCTTTGGCCACTAACATGAGATGGAAGTGAGAGTATGCCAGTTCCATGCCTGGGCCTTAAGATGACTGGTGTGTTTAGCCTTCTCTTTTGCCTTTTTACATTCACAATGAGATGAACATACCTAGGCTGACCCACTGATCTCAGTAGGAAGAGAAGAGACACAGAGAGCAAAACCAAATCACCCCAGCTAGACCCAACCTAGAAGAGCCAATCTCCAGGCAGCTCCCAGATTTCTAAGCCAAAGACCCACATTTTGTTTGCTGAGATTCTGTGGTTGGTTATGACACAGCATTACTGTGGCCAGAGTCAACTGACACAGCACTCTGGACCCATCTCACCCGAGTTCACTGTTGCATGGCCGACAGTACCTTCAGAGATGTCAGGCTGGGAACAACACTTTCAGTCAGCTTCTTCAGGCTAAGTTCTCCAAGTTAAGCGTCCTGCTGCTTTTCAGGTAAAGCTGTATGTGAGCTGCATTCTAGAATCTATGCATGCCCAAGATGGAAGGCGAACATTCCTCCCCGCCAGCTGACTAAGTACACGATATTGCTAACTGCATCATATTCAAAACCTCATGACTCCCAACACGTTCTGCAGAAGAAGCAGATGTCATCCTGACAGGATTTCTTTGTTTTCTCAATAGATGCTACAAGAGCTGCCCATGCTCTCTAGAGCAGGCAATTTATCAAGAGATCAAGATCATTCACTGTGTTTTATTAATACATTTTATGCAGTCATACTGATCTCAAACAACGGTGTCTTCTAATTGTTTTTGCCTCTGATCTGGCGGGAGCATTATTCTAGAACAATTGTATCAATCCAAAAGTTATCTTGAATATAAAATGTAAAGAGACTACACAAAATGCTTCTACCTATAATGAAGTGTCAAAAACTTCCTAAATCTGACAGCTTTACCTAGAAATTGAAAATAACATTTTACTTCCTCCCCCATAGTAACATTTTTTTCTTTTTAAGCAGGAAGACATTAGATGCCATGGGATTCTCTGACTTTAGTAAAATCAGCTGCAAATCAGCCTAATCTTTTTAAGCAAGCAAGTGGCCTGGTCAGATGTTAACAATATGAGCATCTCTGAAATCCCTTCTCCCTTCCATTTCTACCAACAAAAGTCTCTCCCTCTTTGTAAAAGTGAAACATCCCCTCCAAACCGTGGAACACTACACAAAAACAAAGGTACAGACTGTTGGAAAGTCTCAGAAAGAAGTTTGAATCATACACATTATTGCAGCCAATAGAACACACCTCCCCGACTTCCATCTGGTGGGGGCGGGTCTGGACCTCAACTGCTGTGCTCTGAAAGCCACTGGGGCATTCATGTGGGGGTGGGGCCACATCTCCCACGGGCTGCTCCCAGCCAATGACTGAGCAGGCGGGGGGTACCCAGTAAAGTAGGCCCACTCCCGAGGAGACAGGGAATACTTCTGCTGGCCAGTGTTGGCTGGAGGACACTCAGACAGCCTTGCCAAACCTTTATGTGACCTCACATCTATCTCGGTGCTTCAACCCAACCTCTCGCCCTCCACTTCCATCTGGGTCACATGCACACTGAGGTCTGATGGCTCTTCTAGCCTTGCCCAGCTCCCTGCCCATTTTCTTTCACAGACATTTTTCTTAATAAAAGCCTTGCCCATTTAATCCTGTCTTGACATCTGCTTCTTATAGGACTGGGATGAACACACACATATGCGTGTCCTGTGTTTCGGGCCAACTGCTCAGAGGACAATGGTCTCTCTGCTCTTAAGAAAAACTATTCTCCAGTAAGCCCAATGAATTTGCTGGCTTGCCTGTGCTTATTATAATTGTTTCTTATTATTGATTATAACAATAAAGAACCTATCTATTGGTCATTATTATAATAATCAAAGAAAATACATACAGTCATCTCATTTACCTACCATGTTTAAATGTAACCTAAGACTCACTAAATATGATGACATACCTTCTTTCCTTCAACGTCTTTTTGGTGCAGACTATGTCCCAGAGATCAGGGTCCTTCAGTTGGTGGGCATGGGAGGGTGAGGACAATCCAAAGGCTGGTAAATACCTGAGCAGGTTGGTAACACTCAATCATGTCAAAGGCCAAATTCCAAATTTTGTACTCTCTTCATTTCCAGACCACAAAGTCCAAATTGGACACAGTGTGTAACTCTTTTATGATAGCCAACATCCTTCATAACTATTCTATTCTCTTTCTCAGTGACAGACTACATCATACCTTCCTAGTCACCCCCACCTCCTATTGCTTTCCAATGCTATCCCAAATAATTAAAATGACATTTGAGGAGTAAGAACTCTTTCCCTACTTGTTCACAATAGTGACAAGACTTACGTAGGTGGAGGGAGCACAGCACTGATTAGCTGGGAAGAACAAGAAGAGTTGGCATTCAAATATGGCCCAATGGTCACGCATTCTCACCCTGCCTTTTTCATTAAGACAGGTGACCATTTGAATTTTTTTTTCTGACAAAAATAAAATATTCCACTGGCTGTCAGTCTCCATATTGACAAATACGTGTCTCCCAAATGATTTTTAGTTAGCAACTGATGGAGTGGCATTTTTATCACAGTCAAGAGGAGAGTGACTAAAATATGCTAATACTGATTCACCTAAGCAAAAGTTCAGGAACTACCTAAATGAAAACTCTTGGTGGGACCTCCTCTTGGACCCTGTCCTAGCCTTAAAACCTTACCTGGGATGATAAGTGCTGGCCTATCAGGATTTGGTCTACATGAGACTCTTACTGCTCTGTCAGAATGGTATATTCCATGTCTCCCCCATTTCCTGATGTCATCATTATCTCTTCCCCCTGAATTTCTAAACCATGTTCTATTCTGTGCCTCAGTGAGACTCCTCCTGGCTCTTGCCCAGTTGATTCTGACTCCTCCCTGGTGCTTGGTCTGTTCTATATCTGCTGTTTGGACTGTGAGTGTTCACCCCTCACTGTCTAGCATGCAGAGCACTGTGGCACCATTCCAGGCATAGGGCCCCACATCACGGTGTGAAATGGACCAGAAATTGGACCAAATTGGTCCAAGCAGGAATTGGAAGGAGACTGGGACAAAGGACATGCTATTGTTCCTGGGTCATTTTTCAGCACTGTCCCATTCTTTCCACAGAAACTTACTCAGCAATATCAGGAGTATCTCCTTCATCTCTAAGACTCAAACACCAGCCAGGTCATCAGTGAATGAGATCTCAATAGAAAATGTGGACTTGGAAAGATCAGAGAATAAAAACAGATTTTAGAGAAGTATTTCTTCACCAGGGATTTTACTCACAAATTATATTTCCCCAGAAGATGCTCTATTGAAACACAGTTCCATAAATCATTAAGAGGCACTGTATAAAACAAACTTTATTTCCATGATCAAATAAATCTGGAAAACTGTGGCTGAAAGGAAGTCAGTAATTTTCTTCACTACGGGACTTCTCAGAGTTTTTAATTGCACAATAGGAATTATGATCAGCAAGAAGAAAATACAGGATAAAGCAGTTCTCAAACTTACTTGGCCATGGAAGCCGTGTTTTGTCTTGTTTGTTTGTTTGTTTGTTTGTTTTGTTTTGTTTTCAATGCAGACCTAGTTTTCAGAGGACCATGGTTTGGGAAACACTAACCAAGAATAATGTATCTCAGTCACAGAGGACACAGTGGAGTAAAAATAATGAAAGATCCTTTCTGAAAAGCCGTGTTCCTCCCCTACCCAAAGTGACTCATACATTCCTTACCCTCCATGGGGAATTGGTATTACTCTGGGTTGCCACACTTTGGGCAATTCAGTTTGGCTAGAGTGACCTTGAGAAAGTTACAAACCTATCTCAGGCATAGGTTCTTCATTTATGACAACTGGCCATAATGATATATCTTCCCAGTCTAGTTCCCAAAGCTATAAGAATTAATGGAGCCTTTCGTAAGGAGCAGTGTGAATTCCTTGGAGAAAGTCTCTATGTAAATACAAGGTCTTGTCATCTTAAATGCTGTGAATTTATGCCCCGGACTCCACAGTGACAGCGGTGCAGAAAGAGCACTCCATTATTTTTCAAAGCCGCAGACGTCTGAGCAACACATTAGCCTTTCAGCCATTGTCATGTATAAATACTGCCCTCCCAGATACATGAAATTCCTATTTCTTCCTCTGAATTGCTAAGATGTGGCAGCAATGTACCCATGAAAGCCAAAACTCTTTACTATTTCAGTATTAGTATTTCTAAGGGATAGAAAAGGGAGAGGAGTGTGGATGCATGTATATTACATTTATTTCCACAAAAGAGGGAAGGACTAACATAGATAGGATGAACTGGGTTCTTTGTTACTTATGTAAATTGGCCTTTGAGATCTAATGCGTGAGTGTTTAATCACATGAAAGGAAAATTGAAGCAAGATTTCAAATTAACTTGGCATAAGTGAAGGTGGGGGAAATCAGAGGGGGATACAAACCATAAGAGACTATGGACTCTGGGAAACAAACTGAGGGTTTCAGAGGGAAAGGGGTGAGGGGATGGGTGAGCCTGGTGGTGGGTATTAAGGAGGCCACGGATTGCGTGGAGCACTGGGTGTTATACGCAAACAATGAATCGTGGAACAGTGCATCAAAAACTAATGATGTACTGTATGGTGACTAACACAACACAATAAAAAATTTTTAAGGAAGATGTAATAATTACACCAATGAGTAAAAAATGCATTGGGGCTGTGGAAGCGTGGTATTTGAAGCACTGGTTCAAATGGACTCAGAAAATTTTTACTGCAGACCAGTGTGTGTGTGTGTGTGTGTGTGTGTGTGTGTGTGTGTGTTTTAAGAAGTGAGCCAGACAAAAGAAGCACAGCTATGAGAGTAATCATAAGCGTGAACAAGGTGTTTTTTTTTTTTAAACAGCAGCAACAAAGAAAACATATGATACTGACTAAATGTAAACTTGGCCAATGTTGTGGTGGTTATGTAGGGGATCCCGAGCTAAACGGATATGGAATGTCTGGCTCTAAGAAACCAGCTGGTTACATCCACATTACAATTTTTCAGGGACTTTTATGCTTTGTATCTAATTTATTCTTGTGTCTTACCTGCCCCAGGGAGTACTTTGTTAGACTGAGTCCTTTTTTAATTTAAATGTATCCTTCCCATCTTGCCACCCGCCATCTCTATTATCACAACTTTGCTCTGTCCAAAAGGCTTTTTATCTCCTAACCGATAATTTTCCTTCTGCTCCCACTCTATCTCAAGAAAAGTTCCTCAATCCTTTAGAGATAAAATGACAACTGAGAAGTTAAAAAAATAATAAATCTCTCCCTGTCCCTTCAGTTTTTCTTAGAAACACCCACCCAGTTGAGACTCCAGGGCACTTCTTGGACTGTGCCTTGTCACATCTATAAGAACCCAAAATACCGATCTTCATCTAAAATCCCAAATTGCCCTTTGGAAGGAATGGCAGTTTAAAACATTCATTCTCTTGCTTTTGATCCTCTGAAATACCCCCATTAAATATTTGCATAGCCTGCAAGAACTGTGAGCTGATTCAGGGGAAGATGAATGGTACTTGGGATTTTATTTTATTTTTTTTTAAAGATTTTATTTATTTATCAGAGAGAGAGAGAGAGCGCGCGCGCGAGAGAGCGAGCACAGGCAGACAGAGTGGCAGGCAGAGTCAGAGGGAGAAGCAGGCTCCCTGCGGAGCAAGGAGCCCGACGTGGGACTCGATCCCAGGACGCTGGGATCATGACCTGAGCCGAAGGCAGCCGCTTAACCAACTGAGCCACCCAGGCGTCCCATTGGGATTTTAAACTTAAAGAAATTTCTTACTGCTATTCACTAACTCAAATTAGCTATTTCTACAAGGCCACACACACAAAAAAAAATCCTCCTGTGCTGTCACTTGATTCAACAACTGATGTAGACACATCCCATGTATTGTTATGGGATTTTATTTTATTATATTATATTCCTTATATTATTTTAATTTCAGCCCCTTATGGCATACAGACATAGAGACCTTGTCAAAAACTGTGATGGGACACAAAGTTCTAGAAGATGTATAAAAGCCAATGATATTCCCAAAGTACATAGAAAAAAAGAGTCTTCTTTAATATAATCATTAATGCTTTGGATTTCCCGCCAGATTTTGTGACAGTAATTCGTTCATTCAACAAAGATCTACTGAACACCTACTAGGTACTGCTGTTGGCACCATGCTGACCATGGCTGGCAGTTCTGACAGCCAAACCATACAGAATCAATCAGGGATCATAAGGTCCTGACTATTGTCTGCAGTAGTACCCTAAGCACTTTCACTTGTTAGGATACATATAGCCAGATAGATAGATATAGATATGTATCACATACACACACACGCTCAGGCACATATAAATTTTAATTTGAATTACCTTAAAGCAGGGTATGCACTGCCTAGTTTAGCCACAGACCCAATTCTTCCTACTGTATCATATCCAGCAAGATTAGCCTATTAATGCAATTTCTTTGCCCCCTAAGTATTCAAATATACCCCCTGAGGTTACTAAATAATGGCAGAGTAATCTGATATGGGCAGAGGAGATGCATGGGCAGAGCTCTCTGGGAACATCCAGATGGAAGCCAGTCACTTGGCATTAAAAAAAAAAAAATCGAAGGAGACCATTGAAAGAATGCGATGTGTTTATCCCCATTATCAACCTGTACATCATGTTTCTATACAATGAAGCTCTATTCATTCCAAAATAGTAGAAGTGTATTGTTTTGATCTTAATTTCCCAGTTAAACTTATGTTACCTCTTTAAACTTTCACATCAAAGTTCTACTTCTCACTCCCCTTTGTGGTAACAGGGAGTTAAAAGGAGTAACTTCAAATCTATGACTTTTTTCCTGACCCTGTCAGAGAGCTGAAGTCACAGAACAATGAAATGTCCATGGTAAGGATGAGGGACAACCAGAGCTCTCATGCATGGCTGGTGGGAGTGCAAAATGGGAGAGCCACTTTGGAAGATGGTTTGACAGCTTCTGATAAAGTCAAACATACACCTACCAAATGTAAAAACAATCAGTCTCCTAGGTACCTACCTGGGAAAAGTGAAAACTTACATTCACACAAAAACCTGTACAAGGATGTTTTTATATGTTTTTTTTTATACATAGTCACCAAAACTTGAAACAACTTGGATGTCCTTCAACTGGTGAATGGATCAATGAACTGTGGTCTGTTTATACATTGGAATACTACCCAGCAGTAAAAAGGAATGAACTACCAATTCACACAACAGTCTGGGTTCATCTTAAATGCACTTTACTAAATGAAAGAAACCAAAGGCAAAAGGCTACAGATTGTGTGATTCCACTGATGGGATGTTCTGGAAAAGACAAAACTATAGGAATGGAAAACAGAGACTTGGTTGAGAGGTGGAGGAGAGGTCACTATAAAGGGACAGTCAAAAGGGAATTTTTGAAGTGATGGTACTATTTTGTAATGGACTTTGGTGGTAGATACATGACTCTCTGCATCTGCCAAAACCCATGGAACTGGATGCTACAAAGAGTGAATTTTACTATATATAAATTTTTAAAAAAAGAAACTCAGGTAGGATGTTGGGGGAAGAGGAGATGGAAATGCAGACTATGACAAACCAAACTGTATTACATCACATAACTACCCTGAAAGTGGTGAGGGAACAAAAAGAGCTGACCTAAATTACGCTGGAAAACGTTTGACTGGATACGATAACACTAAAGGCTAAAAGAGCAGGATACAAACACTATAATCCAATTGGCTATTTGTTTCTCACAGGTTCTGAGTTAGCAATTCTGAAGCCATTTGGATTCTGGAATGAAGTCAGTAAATATATTGTAGCTAATGAAACTCCATTCTCACTGTGAGAGCAAGAAACTACAAAGAAAGGAGCAAGCCAAGCCTAATTCCTGTGGTACTTAACTGGAGTCAGAAATATCAATAGGGACTCATGATTTCTTAAAGATTTTATTTCTTTGAAAGAGTGAGCAAGAGAAAGAGCCCATGAGCAGGGGCAAAGAGAGAGGGAGAAGCAGACTCCTGCTGAGCAGGGAGCCCAACACAGGGCTCAATCCCAAGACTCTGAGATCATGACCCAAGCCAAAAGCAGATGCTCAACCAACTGAGCCACCCAGACACCCTTATTTTTAAAAAAAAATTACACACAGATAAATAAATACAGAAGTAAATATCAATGTGTGTAGTCTGACAGCCCAGTAGCAATGGTTACATCTAAGCACACAAATCTTGGTTTCTAAATACCATTCTCCAATACAAGGAACCAGGACTCCTGGAAGAACTGAAGGAGTCCAGTACTTTGGCAAGGACAACATGAGATTAACTTGCAACGTGTTTTGATGCCAGAAAGTAAAGCAGTGCTCAAAAAATTATAACTAAAAATAGGATGAGAGCATAGTGAAAGTACATAGGAGCCAATCTGAAAGAGATCTTAATGGCCTAAGTTGGGACAACTTCAACAAAATCAATAGGGATAGTACTAGAATATAAACTTAAGAATGAATAAATATCCATGAGTCCATGCCAATGCATATAAATAACTGGATAAATAAATACACAGGAGAGAAGGGGCAGCTCTCCCATAGAGAAGAACTCTAAGTAAAATGGAAGGAATGAGAAGAATAGAAAATAACCATTAGAACACCACAGTAGTCATTGCTCCAGGCAAGACCCACCAGTGGATGCAAAAGTTGATTGCAAATGTATAAGTAGAAACAAGATATTTTCTTGGTCTCAAAGTACCTCTCCAAAATATTTAGTAATTACAAAGAGAAAACCAAGAATACCACAGACACCAGTTGGCAGATTAACCAATTGTTTGAGATTAGTATCACTGGGAATACATATAAACATCATGCACCCTGTCATATGATGTATTCAAAAGGGCACATCACCTTTGTGTCATCTTTCCCAAGAATGCGTAACTTTAATGTAATCATGAGAAAACATCAGGCAAACCCAAATTAGGGGACCTTCTACAAAATGACTGACCAGTACTCTTCCAAAGTGTCAAGGTCATGAAATACAAGTAACCCTAACTGCTGTGGAATGTCATAGACTGGAGAAGAGTGGAGAGGCATGACTCCAGGCAGTATTGAATCTTGGAAGAGAAAAAGGATATTAGGATATTAGGGAAAAACATTGGTGAAATCCAAGTAATTTCTGTAGTTTAGTTAACAATATTGTGCCAAGGTCATTTTCTCCATTTTTATCATTGTTCTATGGTTATGTAAGATGTAACATGAGGGGAAACTGGGTGAAGGGAATTTGGGAACTCTGCCCTACTTTTGCAATTTGCCTGTAACCCAAAAACTATTTCAAAATAAAAAGTTAAAGACAATAAAAAAAATCAGAGGTGTAATTCTTAAGCTTCTGTGACTCTCTTTTCCAACAATAGCCCTACTTGCTCTTCTAGAACAAGAGGAGCAGTCTTTTTCTCCCTCCCCTAAAACCTGGGCAGGACTTACTGATGATGCCAGTGAATAGAACAGACAATTCATGACTTCTGAATCTAGGTCATAAAAAGTGATGCAGCTTCTTCCTGGCTCTCTCTTTTTGCACACTCACCCTGGGAACCCAGCCACAGTTTTGTGAGGAAGCCCAGGCCACACAAAGACTTCACATGTAGACATTTCAGCTGAAAGCCCCAGCTAACCACTAAGCCAACACTGACTTATGAATACACCTTCAGATAACTGTAGCCCACAGCCTTCAAGCCATCCCATCAGTCACTGAGAGAAGCCGAGATAGCTGGCCCACTGAACCCCACCCAAACTGTGGATTTGTGAGCATAATTGTTGTTATTATTGTTTGGAGCTACTAAGGCTTGGGGTAATTCACTAGGCAGCACAAGATAACTGGAAAACCTTCCCTAAATTGATATGATTAATTCCTCCTGGAAGATACTGGATTATATCGATTTCATCCCTTAAAACAAAGCTTGACTCACATAGGTAAAAAGAGAACCTGTACATGTTTGTTTCTACAGTGATTTGTTTTCCAACACAGTATGCCTTTCTAAAGGAGATCAATAGACACAGATTAGGATATGTCTTTTAAGTTTCTACTTCAATTCCAGTTAGTTAACACAGTGTTATATTAGTTTCGGGTGTACAACACAGTCATTCAACAGTTCTGTACATCGCTGCTGGGATATATTTTAAGGGTGTATTAGACACCTGTTTTGCTAGTTCTCATTCTAAGAACATCCATATTAATGTCTACCTGTTCACTTTCAGAACTAAGTCATTCTATTTGTTGGTGAAGGAGGAGTAATGTGATCAGTGTCCTAATTTCATCTTTCCTTCTTTGCCCTATACTCACCCTTTAAGTTTAAACCCATCATCTCCTTGTTGGTATAGATTCTTGCCTTCTAAATAGTGCTGGGACCACACAAATAACCATCATTTACCTGAAAAGGGATATTTTAATAGTCTTCAATGAGATTTTTTTCTTAAATTTGCCAACTTGCATACTAAAAATCATGCTAAAAGTAGAAAAGCAAGACACATTAACTTATCAGTAAAATGTGCTGATGTCAGTTACCAAATAATATGTCAATAACCACTGTAGGAATGTTTGAGAATCTTTTTTACTTACATAGCTCCTAGCTCCTAATTTTCACAATTAAGCTAAATTACTACCTTGATCTTAAAGAAATTGCAAAACAAATTGTACCATCTTTGAGATATTAACATGAAGAAATAAAGCAGGGAATTATCAATGCTTATTTTCCTCCCTGGTATAATTAAGGAACCTGCTAATATTCTAGGAATGTAAATTACAAAATTATTTTGTTCTTATCTCTTAGATTAAAATGAAGCATGTTTCAGCATACCTTCTTTGAAGTCACTACTACCTCTAAGCTCGTATCAATCTCTGCTTCTTTATGCTTTGAAAGCAAGGGAAACAGCATTAAAAGACCACTAAGTTTTGAGTCAGAAACATCTGAGTTTGAATCCTGACTCTGTCACCTCCTTGCTATGTCAGTGGCTCTCAAATTTTTGACATGCATCAGAATCACCTGAGGGGCTTTTTAAACCACAGGTTACTAGGGCCCAGTCCATAGGTTTCCTATTCATTCAGTGTGGGATGGAACCTGAAATTTGTATTTCTTATAAGTTTCTAGATGATGCTGAGTTGTACACATTTGAACAAATTACTCCTTATTTTGAGTCTCGGATTTTATGGCTGAAGAAACTGGGAAGTTTCTATCTATACCATAAATATTCATTTCCTTTCTCTGTATTGCATTCCACAATTCTGAAACCCAAGCTTTTCAGAAAACAGAACTTCTGTTTTTTTCTCCTAAATTTCGTTCAAATTCTTTTGGCAACAGGCCAGGTCTATTAACAATCTTCATTTATTACATATTATTTTATTTTATAATTTATTTTTATTTTATAATTTAGTTATTGGGGACTGTGGTCCTATGCCACTAGAATTGTTCTGTATTATATAGGCTATAAGCCTTTCTAAAAGGAGGGGAAATATCTGAGTTCTGAAGTCCTGGGTCTAAATGTTTTAAATAAGAAACTGGAGATCTGTGTTTAGCGCTTCAACATATTTATATATTTTCCTTGACTTCTTTAACTTTTCATCTTTCTCAACTTGATTATAAACCCCTCAAGAGCAGAATCATGCCTTATGTGGCAATCTCCACACCACCTAGTACATACTGAAGATGAAATATATACTAAATAAATAACCACTGGTTTGACTTTCTTGAGCCTAGTAAGATTTGAGTAAAAGATTGACATAATTCCATAGTGTGAGATTGGAGAGGAAAGATACACCAAAACTCTTGCAAGGCTCTCAAATTGCAATTCTGACTATAATCCCCATAATCCCAAATGATTCTAACAAGAAGAAAATATAACATTGACATTTCTGCTCTTTTTTTGCCCTTGTCACACATCATATCTACACTATTTTTTAAAGATTTTATTTATTTGTTTATTTGATAACGAGACAGAGACAGAGACGAAAACAAAGAAAGAGATCAGAGAAGAGCAGAGGCAGAACGACAAGCAGACTACATGCTGAGTACAGAGCCTGACTTGGGGCCCCATCCCAAGACCCATGAGATCATGACCTAAGCCAAAATCAAGAGTCAGTTGGCTGGGCTGCCCAGGTGCCCTATCATAGCTACAGCATTTAAACTGGACCTTGTTTCCTCTCACCTTCTTAAGAACCTGTGCCCTATTTCCATATTTCGATTTGGCCTATCTTTTCTGATGGCTCCTCTCCATAAGCTTTTATGTATATTCAAATATTTTCACATTTTAAAAAATTAAAGAGCTTTCTCAATGAACAGCATGGGAATAATTGGACATCCATAGACAAAAACAAAAAACAAAAACCTTGACTCACACTTCATACAAAATTTAACCCAAAATGGGTCATGGACTTCATTGTAAAACATAAAACTACAAAACATTCAGAAAGTTCATAGGATTAAATCTTTGGGCCCCAGGATTAGGTGAAGAGTTTTTAGCATTGACACCAAAAACATGACCCATAAAAGGAAAAAGTGATAAACTGGACCTCACTGAAATTAAAATTTTTTTGCTATATGAAAGACATTGTAAAAAGGATAAAAAGACAAGCTCCAGAATAAAGTAAAATATTTGCAAGCCTTAGATCCCATAATTAAGGCCAGTATCTAGAATATATATGGATCCCTCAAAACTCAACAATAAAAAAATCCAACTAGAAAATGAGCAAAAGACTTAAATAAAATTTCACCATAGGGTATATGTAGATGGCAACTAATCACATGAAAAGGGGTCTAACACCATTAGTCTTGACGAGATAAAAATTAAAACCACAGTGACATGTCACTACATATCTATCAGAATGGCTAAAACAAAAAGCAGTGACAGCACCAAATGCTGGTGAAGATGTAGAGAAACTGAATCACTCATACATTGCTAATGGGAATATAAAATGGTACAGTCACTCAGGACAACAGTCTGGAGGTTTCTTAGAAAACTAAACTTGATTTGTAATAACTAGAAACTGGAAACAACCTAGATTCCCTTTAGTAGGTGAATGGTTAGACAAATAGACAAACTATGGTATATCCAAACCACGGACCACTACTCAGCAATAAAAAGGAAAGGAATTATTGACATACAACCATAACTTGGATGAATCTCCAGGGAATTTTGCTGAAGTGGAAATGCCAATCCCAAAGTGCTACAAACTGTACAATTCCATTTAGATAACATTTTTGAAATGATGAAATTATAGAAATGGAAACAGATGAATGGTTGCAGGGAGTCAAGGTCAGGGTGGCAAGAATTGAATGTGGTTTTAAAGGAACAATATGAGGGATCCTTGTGATGATATAAATGCTTGTATTTCAACTGCGGTGGCAGATAAACCTACAAGTGTGGCAAAATTGTACTGAACTAAACACATACAGAAGAACAAGTAAAACTCAGAAAATGTGAATAAGATCAGTGGATAGCATCAATGTCAATATCTTGGTTGTGATAATACAGTTTTGCAGATGTTACCATTGAGAATAAAATGGATGAAGGATTATTTCTGTGTTGTTTCTTACAATTGCATGTGAAACTACAATTATCTCAAAATAAGAAGTTTGATTTTAAATATGAAAATAAAGAAAACAGTTCTTCAACCCCACCTAAATCTCTTTCTACCACCTGATATGTCTCTTCCTTTTATCAGCAAACTTCTTTAAGAACGGTTCAGACTCTGCTTTTACTTCAGGAGCTCCTAATCACCATGTGACCAACTTCAGTCTGACTTTGAACTCCAATACTCAATTGAAACAGCTTTTTGCCAAGTTGATCAAGAATTTCCAGGTTACTAATTCCAGCGACCACTCCTTGGTCCTTTGCTTAACTGGCCTCTAGCAGCATTTGACTTGGGTAAACACCTCCTAAGTCTCTCACTTCGCTTTCTATAACACACCACTCTTCTGCTTTTCCTCTTACCTCTCTGATAACTTCTTCTGAGTTCCTTTTGTGAATTTTTCTTCTTTCTTAAATGTTGATAACTCTTCACATTCTTTCTGCCCCAAATTCTCTTCCTTTCTCTCTTTCTTCATTCTCACTGATTTTTGTGGGTCTACCAACAAATCCCAAATCCAAGTCTCCCAGCCAGAGATCTTTGGAGCCTGAAGTATTAGAACTACCTACTACTGTCCTTCCAGAATTAATTCAAATCAACATGTCCAAAGCTGAATTGTGATCACTCCTTCACTCACCATTGATATCTGCTCCTTTCCTTATGTTCCCTTTCTGGGTTAACCAAATCCGAATCCTAGAGATCATCATCATGGAATGAATAAGTCATGGGAATAGAAGGAACAGCACAGGAAGTATACTTAAAGGTATTGTAATAGCACTGTATGGTGACAGATGGTAGCTACATTTGTGGTGAATGTATAATTCACTGTAAGGTGCAGACGTGTTGAATCACTAATGTAACATTGTGGGTCAACTCTACTTCAGTTTTTAAAAAAGAATATGCGGGACACCTGGGTGGCTCAGTGGGTTAAAGCCTCTGCCTTCAGCTCAGGTCATGGTCCCGGGGTCCTGGGATCCAGCCCCGCATCGGGCTCTCTGCTCGGCAGGGAGCCTGCTTCCTCCTCTCTCTCTGCCTGCCTCTCTGCCTACTTGTGATCTTTGTCTGTCAAATAAATAAATAAAATATTTTTAAAAAATAAAAATTAAAAAAATTAAAAAGAACATGCATTAAAATGTTAATAATGTTTATTTTGGAGTAGGAGTGATTGTAATTTTCTTCTCTACTCTTTCCTGTATTGTCCAAATTATGATGACACACAAATTTAGTATTTGAAATATAAATTTCTAAAATGATTGTCCTATGAACTATGTGTGAACACACACATATATGTGTTTAAGGGAGACAGATGACGAAAGAGAGAGAAAGCATATTATTCACAGAGGAACAAAGGTGTTGTGTCTTGAGCTGTAATATCCATACGAAGGTGACAGATTTCATTTGTGATCCAGGAGACAAAAGTGAGCTTGGAACGCAGGATAAGGACAGTCAACAAGGTCTGCTTGCAAAAGCTCACAAAGATGCCATGAAAGCCTGAGTTCTCATCCAGAGGACAACCTCTGAAGGGAAACTGGGCACCAGGTACCTGATCCTCACTGGGCCAAGATGATGAAGCTTGCTTTAGTGGTCAGTACATATGTGAAGATTTTTACACCTCATGTATCAAAGGTTACCGCCCTTAAAAAAAAAAAAGATTTTATTTATTTATTTGAGAGACAGTGCGCACAAGCAGGCAAGAGGCAGAGGGAGAGGGAGAAGCAGACTCCCCGCTGAGCAGGGAGCCCCATGTGGGACTCGATCCCAGGACTCTAGGATCATGACCCGAGCAGAAGGCAGACACTTAACTGACTGAGCCACCCAGGTGCCCCAGAGGTCACCAGCCTTTTAACAATCCCTCTAATACCACATCCCCACCCAGAAAGTCCCCCTTGAATCTGAGAGCCCAAATAAAGAAAAGAGCGATATTATTGACATGCAGGAACAGTGGCACAAACTAATTAACATTCTCATCAGAACCGGTCCATTTGGTTTCACATGCCGGTGCTTAAGCTCTTCCACAGGACCTCCCCTCCAGACATGTGAAGTGCATCAGTGGGTTTTCAAATTAACACTTATTGAAATTTGAAACTCTTCTTTTTCTTAATTTTTTTCCCAATAATATATTTTGACCTTCACAGCTGGTATTCTGGGTAATACACATGTGCTTACAAAGAGAAAAAACTGAAGAGCGGAGCCATGAAAAGAGACAGAGAGAGACACAGGGAGAAGGGGCCTGGGAGAAGGAGGACCCATGGAAAAGATTAGGATTCGCTCTAAGAAACTGCCAGTACTCTCGTGGTTGGATGGACAAAGATGCTAATTTCATAGGGTTGAACCACAGTCTGAAGAACAATCATCCCATGTTCTGATAGGAAAAGAAAAAGAGCGAGAGAGAGAGAGGAAAGAAAGGCATTATACCTAAGAATGACCTGGATGGAAACGGGTCCTGCCTCTCCACAATGCTAACTCTGATCATCCACTTTTAGAGAGAACATATAATGGCCATTGTGGACCAGGACACGATTTAGAGACCCACAAGAAGGAAGGAAGGCCTTAAAAAGAGCTACATCAAAATGAATGGCTAATGGGTCAAATGCTAGACTCGTGTCTTCAGGGGAACTGTTCTCCTTTCAGATTCCTCACAGGGAGAGAAGCTGACCGTCCTCTTTCTCGGAGACTGTGCTAACATCAGTCACTGCGAAGGGGAGCATTTATTCTTAGTGCAGCTTTTACTGCAGAAGGCCCAAGTGTCCCCTGTGGGATCAGTCAGAGTGCCCAGGTGCCCAAGGACTGATAAAAGCACATACTTCCATCTCTTGATTTCTTGGTTTCATGGGTGAAGCTAGACAGCGTCTGGTTTGGTCACGTGACCGCGCGGCCTTTGCCAGATCGGGTCTCTCACATCAGGGAGAGGGAAAAGAGACAGGGAACTTCTTTTCTGCTCTTTTTTCCTCCAAATGTATATTTTTCCAACACTCCACTTTCATGTGGTTAAAAACCTGGATCCTTGCCAGGACCTCAGAATGAGGAACATGTTGTCATCCCCAGGGACAATCAAGTGGGCAGTGGTTCTCACCTCTGGCTGAATACTTGTCAGAGAGACAAAGAGCAAGAGAGCACAAGCAGAGGGAGTGGCAGGCAGAGGGAGAAGCAGGCTCCCCCCTGAGCAGAAAGCCCAATGGGGGGGCTCGATCCCAGGACATTGGGATCATGACCTGAGCAGAAGGCAGACGTTCAACCACTGAGCCACCCAGGCTCCTCCTGGGGTAACTGTTTCTTAAAGAACACATTACCAGGCTCCAGCCCAGGCCTGCTGAATCAGAATCCCTGAAAGTTTCTCTTCTTGGTTAAATTCAGTGGTTCTCAGCCAAAGGAGTTTTGCCCACAGGAGACACTGGACAACATCTGGAGACAGTTTTGATTGTCATAACTAGCAGGGCGGGGCTACTAGGAACAAGTGGGTAGAGAGCGTGGGTGCCGCTAACCCTCCTAGAGTGCACGGGGACAGCTGCACAGCCACATGACAGAGACTGATCTGACCACAAGAAGATGGGTAAGACTGATAAAAGATGACCAATAGGTCATTACAACTCACTGACAAGAATAGTTACTAATTACAAAATCTAGCCTATATTTCAGTTAGCCAAAGTCCTAAAAAAGAGGATGGACTGCCACAGCAAAAAAATGTATACATGTTGCCCCTTGTGTTTCTTACATTCGTGTGTGTGTGTGTGTGTGTGTGTTTGAGGGAGGCAGGTATACATAGGACTTACTTTATATACAATTACCTTGTATTTTATGTATATTTATATCTATTATACATCTACATCCATAAAATCCTATTATTTATATATATATATATATATATATATATGGAAAAGGGACATTATGGAAAGCAAGATGTGTACACATGGCTTGCAGCATATATTCGGGGAAGTAATTTAATAATGGAGGCAAGGAATGCTTGCATTTATTTGTGTGCCTTGTGCAATTTCTTTGTAGAAGTTGGGAGTTTTATGGGGCAGAAACAGAGAGCTTGTGCAGTACATACTTGATACAAAGGTTTCTACCAGTGAAAGTGAAAGAGCTTGTATCACTGTTGCTCTGTGTTTTAAGCCCTTCCTGTAGTTTCTGGGAACAGCTGCTAGTGAAGATAAACCATCCCCAGCCCCCTTAGAGGTGAGTCCAAGGCCCATCTTTTTTCAGACTCCTTTAGCTCATGACTTCCCTCCCAACATGCATGCTCATTCTGAGGAAATTTTATATAAAAAGGAGCTACTAACTGGGGCCTTAATGCTCCATCCATCCATGCATTTATCCATTCCCTCATCCAGTACTGCTCGAGAGTCTGCTGGGCCAGGCAGGCACTGTCGTAAGCGCCGAGGCTGCGGCAGTGAATGAACAAACTAGACCCCACTCTCAGGGAATTAACTCTGTGGTAGGGGTGGGGCACACACAAAAACCAAACAGCTACGCTGTAGAGAACATGTCAAGTGGGGATAAGAGTGCTGTGGGGAGAACTGAAGCAAGGAAAACAGAAAAGGGAGTGTGACAGGTAGAAATTTTAGAATAGATGGTCAGTGAAGGCTGCCATGAAGAGCAGACATTTGGGCAGAGAGCTGAAGGAAGCCAGAGAACAGGACCAGCCAAGTGGTTACCTGGAGGAAGAGCTTAAGAGGCCAATGGAACAGCAAGTGCAAAGGCCCTGGAGTAAAGATGCATATGAAACTCAGAGAATAAGTGCCTATCTAGTGGATCTGATTATCCTCACGACTTTGACTTTTGTTTTATGGGCTTCTGGGGGGTCTGTAAAGCTAACCTTGGGTGCTGAGACTCGATTCAATCCTTTTCTTCCCACCTGACTATGAAAAAGACTACAATTAACTAAAGTCAGATGAGCATGCAGTTTATTTGCTGAAAACAGGAATTCGTGGTTTGCATCTATTTCCAAAAGGAAAGGAGAATATGGTCCACAACTCGGGAAACACTGTGCTTCTTGGAGAGTGGAGTAGCAAGGCAACATTAGTGGTTTCCACTTTGCAAATGACTAAAGGTTTCGGAAAAAGGAAAAGGTGAGCAGAGTCCAAAGCTTGGTGCAAAAAAAACAAGTGGATAAACAGAGACACTGACCCAGGACACGTGGCTAGTTCTGCAGATGGAATGTCACCATCCCTGGGAAATTATCCATGCTTGGGTGACCATCAAAACCCAGTGAGAGATGCTGTTAAAATAAGGAAGGTGCTCAAGGCCTGTGAACTCTCTTAATTAAAACTTAACACTCAGGGCACCTGGGTGGCTCAGCCAGTTAAGTGTCTGCCTTTGGCTCGGGCCAGGACCCTGGGGTTCTGGGATCGAGCCCTCCATAGGCTCCCCGCTCAGTGGGAAGCCTGCTTCTCCTTCTCCCTCTCCCTCTGCCTGCTTCTCCATCTCTGTTTGCCTGCTGTTCCCCCTCCTTGTGCTCCCTCTCTCTGTCAAATATATAAAAGTCTTAAAAAAAAAAAACCCATACAGACACTCATTCAAGGTAGATCAATGAGCAGGCTCCTTGGAGAGCTAGGTAAAAAGTAATCCTTGAGGAAAGGGCTCTCATTAAGAGGTACCCTAAAAGGGGATGCCAAAAGATGCCAGGAGAGCTAAAGAAGGCTACTTCTAACCCTTTCAAAATGCAAAACAGGAGCAAAGCCTGATCTCTCCCTGGTAAGTTATATGTGTTTCCATATGTGCCCTTTACATCATCAACCTCCACGCAAACTCTGTCACCGTACAGCCAGAAGATGTCACCAAAAAGAGCCATGTTTTTGTTTGTTTGTTGTCCTTTTTTTTGTAGCAGATTCTTTCTGAGATTCACACATTGTCCAAAGGCTTCTGACCTTCTGGGACTATTTGAGAAAAAAAAAGGGGGGGTGGGGGCTAACTATTTAAATGTCTGAGTCAGTGGTTCTTAAGGTTAAGTCTGCAGGAGGTTGCCCTGGGAGCTTGACAAAATGTCCGAGTCAGGCCCCACCCCCCAGAGGTGGTAAACGTAGGTCTAGGATGGGCCCTGGAATATGCGTGTTTATACACATCCAACACCATCCCGAGGCTCATAGATCAAAGGGTCTTGCTTGGAAAACCAGTGGCCTAGCCCCTTTCTCTTCCACTAAAATATCCTTTTCTTCACTGGTAAAATGTGGTTGTTCGGGGATAGGTGAGGAAGAGAAATAAGACATAGAAATTGCCCAAAGTGCCCTGAAATTGTCTCAAATTTTGATTCCTATTACAGAAAGTTTGCATTTATGCTCTTCTCCATCCCCCAGACTGAGGCACTTCTTGACACAGTAGGTAGCTGGCTACGTGGCATAAAGATAAAGAGAAGTGACAGGTCTGCTGACCCAAAGCTGTTATTCCCAGCAGCCTGCCTAGAGCTGGGTTTCACCTCCTCCAGTCACGGCACTCCCCTGGAGAGGACAGGAAAGTGCATCAGCCATACCCTATAAGTGGGCAGAGACTCTGAAGAGAGCAATCCACGAAGGGATCCAGAAAACCAAATTGGGAAGTGCATTACTGTGTCTCTACTTTAATGAGAACAATCAATCCGGTCCCTGCCCTTGCCTAGGCAGTTAGCTTTTCATTTTTTTTTAAGATTTTATTTATTTGACAGGCAGAGATCACAAGTAGGCAGAGAGACAGACAGAGAGAAGGAGGAAGGGAAGCAGGCTCCCCGGCTCCATCCCAGGACCCTGAGATCATGACCTGAGCCAAAGGCACAGGCTTTAGCCCACTGAGCCACCCAGGCACCCCCTAGCTTGTCTTTCATTTGACCAAAAGCAGTAAGCAAATAGAAAGAGAAGAAAGCTGAGCATAGGAACCCCTGCCACAGCTCCTGAGTAGCTGTGGGACCTCAACGAGGTCACTGGGCTTCTTGTCCTCTGAAGAATCAAAAGGTGGATTTAAAAAACTTCTGAAGACCCTTTCTGCTTCCAGAGCCATGACTCCATGACCCAAGGAGTGGTCATGGTTAGCTTTCACCGTGGAAAACCAAGCATGCCGTGTTCTCCAAGCAGTGGGGAAACACAGCAATTAGGGTCATGGGACACAAGTGACAAGATTAGGTTGTGAGGACCCAAGACATCAGAAGACAGGGTGGAAGGAGGGGGTTGGGGAAGGAGGGAGGAGAATGTGCAAAACAAGCTTTCTCAACCTGAGAACTCTGGACATTCTGACCTCAGTAATTCTTGGTTGGGGGGGGGGCGCTGTCTGGTGCATGGTAGGATAGTTGGCAGCATGCTTGGCCTCCACCCACTAGATGCCAGTGATATCCCTCCTCCCCAACTCACCTGTCGTGACGACCAAAACTGTCTCCAGACATTGCCGAATGTCCCCTTGGCAGCAAAATTGCCCCTGGTTGACAACCACCAGTTTAAATGAAAATGAACACTATGGCTTTCTCCAGCTTTATCTTCTTAATAATTATTCCACACACTCCAAAGGTATATAGGTAATTTTCACCATTATACCCTAAAACTATCGTTGCTTGGATATTTCAGTTGTTAACAATGTAAATCTGAAAGGTGAAGACCACCCCTTCCTAATTCCAACCTCTAACAAATTAAGATATACATAAAGAGAATTGCCAGCGGGCTTCTGGGGTGAAAGGAATAGAAATGGAGGGGAAGAAAAGGCAGAAGACAGAACCTGGTATTATTGAGGGTCGGTCTGGATTGAAAGAATGATGAGACCCTCGAGGGAGAAGGGAGAGATTGAAGGTGAGACAGAAGGAAATTGGAACCTAGAGGAGAATGAGGAAACTTGCGGAGCTGGAGACAGGTCTTAAGGGTGTGTGTGTGTGCTCATGCCTGTGTTTTAAGCAGCTTTCCCACGTTGGAGGCAGAGAAGTCTATAGGAATGCACTCACCATACTCTGGGGGAAAAGAGACTGGATGGAAATAAAGAGACCTAACACCTAGACACAGGCGCACAGAGAACCAGAGGCTGGAAGCAGGAGAAAGGGAAGCATGGGTGAGGGGTGACACAGGAGCACAGAAAGGCAGCAGGCAAGACCTCAGCAGTGCTGGCGCGGGAAACAGAGTCAGCACAGTCCCTCGGCCAATGCCAGCCTCACTGGGCACGCAGGCAACGACCACTGACTACACACAGAGTGTCGACTAAGCGCCAGGCACTGTGCTAGCTACAAGGGGTATAAAGAGAAAATTCCCTGGCCCTGCCCTTGAGAAGGTTAAGTCTATCTGGTCAAGCTTAGGAAGAGTAAAACAGTCCGTGATTGCCTCTCTGGGAGGAACCACTTGGCGATGTTCAGTTCGTGTTGCTTAGAGGATGAAATAGCATAATTAGGAAAGAAACGCAGCTCCCGGCATACTCCCTACCATCTTCTGTTGGCTTGAAAACAGCGATAGGGATAGAAGTCTCATATAAGGTTCCAGAAAACCTCTAGATAATTCTCCCCTTGAAAAATGAAGCTCTGATTCACAACGCTGATTTTCAGGGAGACCCTCTTACTGTCAAGTCAGCTGAATTCCTGTGAATTTTAGATGCCCAAGGGTAGGGTTGCTGTTTTGAATTCGTTCCTCTTGCCAAGGGATATAAGAAAGGGCTCCCGAAGGAAGCCTGCAAAACCAGCTCATTACTGTGCAATCCATTCCCCTCGCCACCTTGCAGAAGATTCAGGCGGAAAAAGCTTTGTTGCCACCGTCTGATAACAGAGGTGGTGGCCGGAATACTAACCAGAAAGCCGCAGAGAAGGAAATGTTTTTCGAGAAAATGTGTCTCTTCTGCAGGTAGGAAAACAACAAGACCAAAAACAAACAAAAAAACAAAAACAAAAACAAAAAACCCACAGGTCCCTGTTCACAAATCTCAAGTGGACGAAACTGCCAGCATCTGGGGAAGGACTGGGAAGGTTAGGTCTGGGGGTCTGGTTTTCCGTGCTTACATACAATGCAGTCGATTTGCTCAAATGAGCGCAAACAAAGGAATAAATTTGTTTGAAAGGACAGGCTTCATTATACTCTAATTAATGTAAATCTCACCCACAGAGAGGAACCCAAAATAAAAAGCTATAGTAATTAAAGTTTAGGGGTTTCGTTTTGTTTTGGGGAGGAGCGGGAGGGTATTTCAGGAGCGCCTAAGAAGGATTCTGATTTGCAGGAGTTTCAGGAATGGGTTTTTAAAGGATACTTTTTCAAAAGACCAAACTACGTAAAACAGTTGGCGGTTGTCCCGAATCTAGGTGGGTAGAATCCTTAATCTCCCTGAAAGGAATAGACCATGTTCTCACAGAGGGGATTGGAAAGCGAACAGACCAACGCTAAGTCCCAGAGATCTTAAAAATGTTATAGAAAAGGGCCTAAAACAGTGAGGGGAAAGAAAATGAAGTCATTAAGGCAGAGTCATTTTGCTTATTTGTTTGGGGGGGGGCTATATTTGTTTTTTAAATTTCTTTTATTTTGTTCAGTTAGCCACTGTATAGTACATAATCAGTTTTTGCAGTAGTGTTCAATGATTCGTTGGTTAAGTATAACACCCAGTGCTCATCACAGCACGTGCCCTCCTCAATACCACTCCATTTTGAAATAACCAGACCAGCAGAGCTGAAAGATCAAAGCTGAATTTAGAGCTCACCAGGCAAGACGAAACCCTGTCAGGCTAAACTGAGTTCAGTGAGTCTCTCTGGAGTTGCCCCAAGCACAAGGGCTGGATAGGGTGGAGAAGAGGAATTTTTGCCAAATAAGGCATTCTCTGATTGGTTACGGAGGTGATTATAAACTTTGGGGATTGACCACTGTCTGGCAACGTGCTCCAGGTGTGTCTAATTCAAGGTCATGGAGCAGCCACACATTTCTTAGACCGGCATAACAGTTAATGCCATGCTTGCTTCCATCGGAGACATACCCACACCGCCTGGTGGGGGAGCCCACCATGCACAGATCTCAGCTGAGGAAGCCTCCACAAGTGCAGAACCCGGGAAACTGAAATGAGCCTGGAGTGTGTGTCAAACAGCAAGGAGGCCAGTGTGGCTAAACGCGAGTGAGGAAGGAGGAGAGGGTCCGGATCCGCCCAGGACATGGCTGGACAGGACAGAGACTTGTACTCCAAATGTGATGGAATCCATGGAAGAACTTGGAACAGGAGAGTGACGTAATCTGATTCACAACTTTTTTTTTTTTTAACTTACAACTTTTCAAAGGTTACCCTGTCTGATGCGTGAAGAAGATTCTGTAGGCAGGTGAAAGTAGAAGCAGAAAACCCAGTTTGCAGGCTTATTATGGTAGTCAAAGAGATGATGGTGGTTTGGACTGGGGGTGGCGGGGTGGGGGGCCGAGAATAAGGCACAGCGGTCAGATCTGCGGTGGGCTTGTGAGGTGGAGCTGAAGGGATTTGATGAGGAATACAAGGCAGAAAGAAAGAATGAAATTAACATGATTTCCTGGTTTTCAGCCAGAGCACCTTCTTACATTTATAGGAAAGGTGACCACTGCAAAAGTAAAGGATTTAGGGGATGAATGTAAGTTCAGATTTGGACATGTTAAGTTGGAGCAGCTGATGAGATATCCAAGTGTGTGCGTGTGCGTGTGTGTGTGTGTTTGTGTGTGTGTGTGTGTGGAGACACAGAGAGACAGTGACAGCTGGAGACATAAATTTGGAGCTCAAATGAAAGGTAGAGGCATAACTTCAGATCATTAGTATACAGATGTCATGGGACCAGCTAAAGCCATTTCAAGGGTAAATAGACAGAAGGAGTAAAGAGGAGGAGAGGGGTGGTGACAGAGGGAGAGGAGAGGAAAAAGCAGAGGCCTGAACCAGGACAATGTGGAAAGATCATGTTACGGTTGATTGTTTTCATGGAAAATCTTGCAGCATGTTTACACATTGATGGGAGTGAGCAGGGAATGTATGGTGTACAAGAAAAGGGACATAAGTGAAGGCACGAAATTCCTTAGATAGTTGAGAGGGGATGGGGGGGTGCACAAGGGGACAGCCTAACCCTAGAGATGAGTAGGGACAGACTCTCCCTGGTGACAGGAGCGACGGAAGATACAAGGTTATAGATGCCTACAGGCACGTTAGCTGAGTTTGTGGCAGTAGGATGGGGGGTCCTATCTGGAGAACTTCTAGTTTCTCAATGCATTAAGAAACAAGGTCACTAAGAAGCATGAGATTTGGGAGGACACAGTACTGGAGTTTCTGAGGAAAGAGGAGTAGGTATGAGAGAGTTGTCTCAAAGAACAGGAGAGCCAACTGACCAGGGAAGTATTACAGGATGGTCAAGCGGGGCGGCAGCTACAGTTCTTAATTTAAAGAGAGGCCAGCAGGGGGGACGGTGTGTTACTCTCCAGTGACATCCAGTTCCTCAGAAGTGAGATGGGCAGAGATCTGAGTTTAACCCAGGTCAGGAAGATCAGGTAACTGAGAGGCCAGAGGTCTGAGTAGATCTTGGATGCCCAAGCTGCAGGAGAGTCATCGCCAGAGCAGCTGTGGAGAGATAGGGAGGGAGAGTGGGAGAGAGCTGGAGGCTAAAATCTTCATCCTGGGAGGGAAGGCAACAGGGAGGTCAGCAGATGCAACAAACGGTCAGCAGTGGAATAAAAGACCAGTGAGATGGTGGTCGACATTCCAAAAGGGCTTTCTTTTCTGGGGTGGGGGGAGGAACAATAAAGACACAATCCGGGCAGACCCAGAAATCAGAGGGGTGAGGGTTGGGGGCTGCAGGGAAAGCAGCTAGATCAGGGGTTCTTACCCCCCACGCAATTTTGCCCCACCCTCCCCGGGGACTCTGGTGATGTCTGGAGACACGTTTGCTTGTCACAGCCAGGGGCAGGGGGAGTGCTAGTGGCTTCTCGTGGGGAGCAGTCAGAGATGCTCCCAAGCATCTCACAGTGCACAGGACAGTGCCCACGACAAAGAGTGTTCCGGCCCGAAGTGTCCACAGCGTGGAGGTGGAGAAACCCAGAGTCAGAACAAGGAGGTAAAGGGAATCTTCATAGAAGGGGGTTTTCCAGCAGGCAAAGTGGAAAGGCTTGAGGAGCAAAATGGCCTTGGGAAGTCAGGTGGAAGTGGAGACAGAGACTTACGGGGAGAAGCGCTGGGCAGTCAGAGGGATCTGGGGAGACTGGCTACTTGGTGGCGGCTGAGGGGTTTGTCCTGAGCAGGAGAGGGAAAAGCAGTTCGAGTCACATCCCTGCTTGGGAAGTTGTGCATGGGGGTGAGAAGGGCAGGATGGGAGCTGGAGGAGGTGGCCCAAGTTAGGCAGTATTTGGGGTGCTCACCAAGCACAGAGTCCCAAATGCTGCTCTTCTGTTCTGCTGTCAGGCCCATGGCAGCCAGGGGACAGGCAGGCTTAACGGGAGCTTAACCTAAATTTCAAACCTAATCCCTGAAAGGAAGACAGAGATTTATTGTACAGTATCAAGATAGATGTCTATAAATGGGCAAAAACTCAAAGTCATAAAATCCTATATTAAAATGTCACATTTTGAAAATGATGGAAACCGACTATGTGCAGTGTGATAAAAAAAAATTGGTAAAGTGTTACTGTGCCAGATGAATGTAGCTTAAATGTGTCATTTACATTTTGACAGTTTCAAATGTTCCCTTTTTATTCCCTCCTTTGTGCTAGAACACTGTAAATTCAGAGGAATTTGTGGCTCTCGGTGTTCAGAGATATTCCCTTCTATTTTCAAAGAGTCATCAAGTTGAAAAACAAGCTACACATTTCTTAGAAATGTTTTTTCCCAAAACGGATGAATGATTTCACTGAGATTTTTTTAAATAAAAATAATGTTAATGAATGCCCACCCTGTGCCAAGAACTGTGACCCAGAGCATTTCCAGCTATTTCGTTAAAATCTGTGCTTAATTCTCTCGGGACAAGTAAGAAGGCACAAAACTTTAAGATGATTATTCAAATTCAGTTGTAATGTTTTAAACTTCACAAGGATGGTATAATTTGCCCATGAAGGAAATTTTGCATTTTAAGAAGTGCCTCTTCAAATTATTAATCTATCTGTAAGTTAAACCATTGAAAAGGATTTTGAAATCAGGTAGTCGATAGTCAAAACACTGTTTACAGCCCTGGATTATTGTATTTCAAGTACCACCTTATTAAATCATGCATTCTAAATTCAGATTGCTCAGAGATAGTTTCGTGATGAGCAAACGACCAACAGTTGGGTTTGACTGCCTCCAAGCTCCATGCTGGTGATTTTTAAGCAGGCATCTTAGCTTCCTCCTCTCCGGCTTTGTCAGGACCTGTCTTTGTTCTGGGAGCCAAGTTGTGCCATGTGGATAGAGCCACACAAATTCAGCAATACTCCTGGGAAAGCATCTGAACATTGATAATGAATGGAAGGGAAACAGTTGAAATCTCACATTAAAATGTCTCCAAAATGTCAGTAGGGTGTTTGGCTCATTGTGAATGGCAGTGGGTCTGTAAAAAAATGTTTCTGAGTAACTGTTCTCCAGGTTGCTCGTAAATTCTGGTGGAGGTCACCTCCCGCTAGGACCACCCGGAAAAGCAGTGGCTGGAAGTGAAGTGGTATCCAGCTCCATGGCTTCTGCCCAACCCGCAAATCAAGATGGAAAGGGATGGAGGTAGGCGAGTTAAAAAGAATAAAGTCATTTGTTCCTCCAGAGTGGGGAAAAAGAAAGGGCGTGGGAGGGAATGAGAACACCAGTCTCTCCATCAAACACACCTCAACTAAGATTTGTTTCTTCTTTTTATTTCTCTGTCTGCTGGAAACATAAATAGGAAGGACCCCGGAGAGGGGGCCCAGGGAGAAGGATGGGGGGGAGGGCCCGAGCCAGAGAGGGGTGCAGGAGCTGTGCCGGAAGGGAGCTGGAGAGGAGATGCTGTGTCATTCTCTCCCCTCCACCCCCGCAGGGCTCCTTCCCTGGCAGCCGCTGGAGACTGAGGCTGAGGGAGAAGCCGAGAAGCCGCAGTCCTGTTGTGAATGAAGAAGCTAAGAGGACTTTAAATCAAAGCAAAGTCACAAGGCAGTATAGGCAGGAGGAGCTCAGTGAGTTCAGCACCACAGCAAGCAGATGAGAAAAAGGAGCCAAAGGTTCCCTTTCTAAAGATGCTGAAGTTAAGAGAGGGGAAGCGCGGGCATTACCCAAGTTAGCACATGGTGAACAAAGGAAGCGTTTTTCGCCCAGGCTGGCTAACCACACAGGCTGCAATTAAAGAGCCTTTTTCAATGTTGGGTCTTTTATAATGCGAGTTTAATAAAGAGGTTGCGTGTTTGATAATTATAGTGTACAAAATGCAGTTATGCATTTTGGGGAGGGAATTTGGGCATAAATGACTACCCAAGCTTCAGGAAAACTGTCATCCCCGCTACGCTGAACCATGAAGGAGGCTTTGGCACTCACTTGGCATTCAAATATAAATATTCGTGGAATGGATCAATAAATGAACTGTGAGAAGGTAAACGGAGACATGTTAAAAACTTGAAGAGTTTATCTGAACAAAAATCGGTTCAAATAAGGCAGCATCCAACCTAGCAGATGGAAAGGAGCTCAGAGAAGCGGTACCAAAAAAAAGACCTTTCTCAGCAGAAGGGAGCCAGAGCAAGGAAATGATACTGGGGGAAAGGGCACGCTGATCACTGCAAAGTTACTTTCCTTCGAGGGAGGGCAGGGGTCTTTCAGGCAGATGACCTAAGGAGTGCCAACCACTTCAGTCTCCATGTGGGGAGGTAGGACTTAGCATATGCAACTCCATTTGGGGCCTGCTATCCTGTTTTTAACTAAATGACTAGATGCATGCATAAATGAGTAGACGAATGCAAGCCAGCTAGTCACCGGATCCCTACATTTTCACGAAAAGGGTACCCTGAGAGCACACTCTGGAGAAGAGAAAACTGAAGTTCTAAACTAACAGAAAATGCCTCCTCCGGGGGTCGAGAGCATCACTCAGTTTTCAATGATAGAGTACGTGCATATTTATGTTGAACTAAACACACGGGTTAGACAGCTTAATTCACCGTGGTTTCTCCTCACCGCTTTGTTTCTTTTTTTTTTTAAGATTTTATTTATTTATTTGACAGACAGAGATCACAAGCAGGCAGAGAGGCAGGCAGAGAGAGAAGGGGAAGCAGGCTCCCTGCTGAGCAGAGAGCCCGATGCAGGGCCTGATCCCAGGACCCTGGGATCATGACCTGAGCTGAAGGCAGAGGCTTTAACCCACTGAGCCACCCAGGCGCCCCCACCGCTTTGTTTCTTTAGAAATCTGCTAAGCAAGAATTAAATGCCCAAATGTTTGCAGTGTGGCATTTCCGACATTAAGTGACAAGGACAAGCTCTGTGGCTGAGCACAACAGGCATTTCCTCCCAGGAAAGCTTTCCAAGATGTAAAACTGGCATCCCATTTGTGGTCCTTGAGACTGAGTGATTTGCCCTCCATTAAACATGCTTTGCAGTTAATCCTCTCAAAAGTGTGCTCGTAAGCCAACCGAAGAGCTCTGTGCATTAAGAGATTTGGTTGATGACCATGTTTTAATGACCACCAGATCACCAGGCAGTGGAGTTCTTTTACCTGCAGTATTCCCCTGATAGGCCCCGCTTTAGATACGCAGGCCCTAGAAGATGGGCTGGGAAGCCAAGCCAAGAGGGGAGAGTGTAAATTATAAGCACATCGGAGTCTTACAAATTGGCAAGCCCACTTCCTAAGTAGAAATGTCCCTTAGCAGAGGCCATCTGTCTCATATTCTATGTTGAGTCTTTTACCTGTTCTTTTAAGCAACAAAATAGGGCACAGCAGGACCTGACCACCCAAAGGACATGACTTCAAGAATAAACGAATGGCTCTGTCTAGAAAGCACTGGAACTGTTGGATATGACTGGGGAACAAGCAGGACTGGCCTTATCACATCCTTCCAACCTGACTTAGCACTTCCCTCTCCACATGGGCCCCCTCCACCACAAAATATCCAGGCTCATCTTGGTCTCCTCTGATATCATTTTGTAATTATTATTTAGTCTTGGTCAAATAATCAAAGACCTTGAGTCAGGTGGCTTCTGGATTTGAACCCTACACCTTTCCCTTTCCGGCAATGTAACCTTGGAAAAAATAACTTTAAGCTCCCTACAACTCAGTTTCTTCATCTGCCAAATGGGATGAGACTTGTACCTCTTTCAAGGGGTTGCTATAAGGCATGGGATAACACAGGTAAAATGTTCAGCAGAGCGCCATGTAATTAATACACACTCACGGAGGCTCAGCAGTACTACCAGCGGCTATCTAGTATTATAATTAGAGTTATCCTATGGAATCGTCACACCTTAGAGGTAGTGGGGGTTTGGGGAGCATTAAAAATAATGACCCCCATTAAAATCCACTGTTATCATGGTTTGGTTTGATTTTTAGCATTCATCTTTCAGGTCCTACCCCCAAAGACTGTGACTGGAGTGATCTAGCGGGGCATCAGGATACGTTTTAAGCTCTCCCAGTGATCCCAATGTGCAGCAAGAGCTTAAAACAACAGCTAACATACCGCAACTGCCCCCGCCCCACTTAACAGATAACGAGACTGAGGTTCAAAAACCCAATTGACCTGGGACGCCTGGGTGGCTCAGTTGGTTAAGCAGCTGCCTTCAGCTCAGGTCATGATCCCAGCGTCCTGGGATCGAGTCCCACATCGGGCTCCTTGCTCGGCAGGGAGCCTGCTTCTCCCTCTGACTCTGCCTGCCACTCTGTCTGCCTGTGCTCACTCACTCTCTCTAACAAATAAATAAATAAAATCTTTAAAAAAAAAAAAAACCAATTGACCTCCTCAAGGTCACTGGCTATTTGGTATTGTCAAAGAGCATGTAGAGCTGGACAATAATCAAAGGGGTAAAACCAGATTTTATTCAGGACTATTGCTCTAGGAGAGAGAGACCTCAGCATGGATCTAGGCTCATCTCTGAATACAGCATGGACCAGTGGGAATTTATGGCCAAGGAGCAGAGTAGGAGCTACTGAATAGAAAATTACTAAGAGGAAATGTCAGAGGTAAGGAGGATTTGGGCTCAACCCAGCTAAAGGGATTCCTTGCTGAAGACAGGCCAGAGTGATCGGGCACTGGCTGGAGGATGGGGGAAGGAGGTTGAAAAACCTGATTTGATATCAAGGGGCATCAGATATGGAAGAGGAGGACTCCTGCTAAACTGACTTAGCAGGGTTTTTGCTAAAAATAGGTTTTACAAGGAAGTGCCCAGATGGGCCTAGGAGAAGATTCAGGAGCCTGACTAAAGTTCCATCAAGCAAAGATTTTGTCAGGATGTCTAAGCCTCAACCCCAATATTGGTATTCCTGCCCCTTGTTTATAACCCTAAAGTGTTTCCTTAGTAAAGTTCTGCTTGATAAGACACTACTTATCATCTAAAGTATGTATTTTTGACATGTAAGGAGGCTTTAGAAAAGAAGATGGCCAGTCCTTCGCTGATAGGTCACCCCCAAGGGGCAGCACAGTTCTTGGTGTAGGGAACCTAAGAGTTCTGGGATCTGGGATCCAAAGAGAATTCCGGCCTGGCTGGTGATGCACAGATGCTTGGGATGTTGCCGCCAAAGGCATCCGTGACCTGGAACAATCCTGGAGGGAGGAGATGGGACATGAAACAGAGCCGGTTCAATATCTAGACCAAGCCTTTGCCTACTTCTATTTCTCTTCATTCTGGATGATGGATGTCTAAATATGAAATCTAAAACTTTAAACCCCACAAATTCGGTTGGACAGGAGCCTCCCCCCAGTGCAGGTGTAGGCCCAGTCCTGCCTCCAGGCCTTGAGTCTGCTGCTCCACCCTCCAGCTGTGCCCTCTCTTCTCCTCCTTCCTGTCTCTGCAAAATTATACCCATTTATTGAGCTTCACCTTTGTCCAAACTAGCTCCACCTTGAAAATTTTTTTTTCACACAGAGTCAATATCACACAGTCAATATTTAATCTGATGTAGAAACTCAATTATGAGCTCCTAAGGGCAAGGAATTGCAGGAACACTGTTCTGTATCTAATACAATAATACAAGAATATAGCTGAGCACATATCACATTCTTGATAAACAATTCTGGTATGCTTTATTTGGGGTCTATTACTTCTTAAAGGGGTGGTCCTGGGTGGGATAATGAAGGAAAAACATTATGGATTAGCTAGATATTTTTTAAAAACTTAATAAGTAGAAAAACATAAGAATAAACTGAGGAGGAACTAATATAACAAAGAAGAAAGAAGCATGGAAAGAATCAAAACGTCTACTCTAAAGAGTGGAGAAAAACATGGAATGCAAGATGCCTCCTTGAAACCGTCATTCTCGATTCCATAGAAAATTCACAAGGAGACTAGAGGATATGCTTTCTTTCCTTTGAAATCCAGAGGGAAAGTCACTGTACCTTCTACAATTGTTTGGATTATTGTTCCACAAATCTTTTTTCTCCTCCCCTAGCCACTGTGATACAAGCAAGGCCTTAAATGTGCCTGTGTAATTGGGCTTGGCTCTTTCATCCCAAAATTCATTCGTGAGAGGACCACACTAGCCAGTGTTCCTTCAGCCTAGGCTCCATAGCATGGTACACTGAGCACACTGAATCCAGCCTAGAACTTGGAGCCCACTCCAGCCAACCTGCAGCCTGAAGAACGGCCGCAAAGCCTGAACCTGCACAACCACAATCGGGTTGTGTAGAGGCCTGTGAACAGGCAAATAGATGCTCCTTATAAGCCCCAGAGTCTGAGGGTTGTTTGTTATGTGGCATTTCTCCAGCAGCAGCTGGTTAATACACCTTCCACTGCCTGAAGGGAAACGTTGGGTTGAATGTGTTGAAAAGGAATAACCCAGATAAATTCATTGTCTGAGTCTCTCACACCTGGTTTTATAGCTCACATGGCTCCTGGCCCTCGAAGTTGGAGCCAGCTAAAAACAAAAGGACCAGGAGGGAGAAAATATCCTCGTGCTCACAGGAGCATCTTCTTTAACAGTAGCTCCAGAATTTCCATGTAAAAGGAGTTTTGAGGAGCTAATAAGCTAGAAGGGGTGGAGGCTGATGCAGAGAGCTGAGATCTCTGTTTGCATAACACTTACTTGAGAAATGTGAACTCTCCTCCATGTCAGAGATGGGAACTGGCCAGTGGCAGTTAGGAGGGAGATGTGAGAGAGCCCTTACACTATCCTGCAGTGCCATGTGTTTGCCCTCCATGGGACCCCAGGGAAGGATGGAAGATTATTAATATATTAATATTTGTACCATTTTATGGAGTGTAGGCTGAAGGAACACTGGTTAATTAACAGGTCTGAGTAAGACTCATCTGATACTAGAACAAGGTACTGAAAAACAATAGTCTATTTGGGGGGTTGAAAAAAGCTAAAATTCACAGGACTAACAATAGGGAAAGAAAATGAGAAGGTAAAAATTAAAAGTAAAGTATTCAGGACCTTGATATCTCTGCTCAATAATATACTACAATATCTTATACACACACACACACACACACCATATATATATATATATATATATATATATATATACACACACACACACACACATACACATGCTACATATACATATATATTTACATTTTCAAAAGATATTGCATTCATGTGATTGAACATTTATATATGTATATATATTTATGTATTTACGTATATATGTGAAAACTCTCCTGTCCACATTAGTCTACTTGCCTACCCCTCTCAAACTCCTAAGTGGTTACTTTTGTTAATTTCTCAAATATATTTCTGCAATTTCTTTAGGCAATAGAAATACAGCATTATAATTTTCTCATTTTTAACACAAAGGAAAGCTCTATACCCACTGTTCTATACTTTTTTTTTTTTTTTTACTTCATAATATATCCTGGAGATCTTTCCATTTGGGGACACAGAGAACTTCCTCATTCTTTTTTTAATAGCCACATAATATTCCATTCCTTGATTGTTATTGTTATAACTTCTAATAAGACTGTGCTATTGCTTGAATGATTCCAAGTTTCACATTTCTTACAGATAAGTGGTTTATCACTACATTTGTTAAAAATGGGATAATAATTATTCAAACTGAAAATGTGGTAATTACAGGATGAGGTTTGCAGTGTCTGAAAACAATCTCAGAGATGTCGGGAACCTTAATAAAAAAAAAAATTTGAAGAATCCCCAAGACTTCTTAGCAGAAAATAGGAATTTAGGAGTAAGAAACTCCTCTTGAGGAGCCATCCTTACAGAACCAAAGAGCGGACCCACGTTAATGAAATGCCAACAAGATTTAAGCTAAGAGATCTTGTCCCTAGGTATTCATGTTTTATTTATTTTTTTAAGATTTTATTTATTTATTTGACAGAGAGACACAGCAAGAGAGGGAACACAAGCAGGGGGAGTGAGAGAGGGAGAAGCGTGAGAGAGGGAGAAGCATGAAAGGGGAAGAAGCAGGCTTCCCGCTGAGCAGGGTGCCCGATGCGGGGCTCGATCCCAGGACATTGGGATCATCACTTGAGCTGAAGTCAGACACTTAATGACTGAGCCACCCAAGTGCCCCACGTATTCATGTTTTAAATATTCACCTGGGAATGAATTAAATTGGGCAAAACAAATACTTGTATTTTGCTTTCTATTAGAATTCTGGGAATTCGGGTGCCTAGGTGGCTTAGTTGTTAAGCATCTGCCTTTGGGTCAGGTCATGAGCCCAGGGTCCTGGGGTAAAGCCCTGCATTGGGCTCCCTGCTCAGCAGGAAACCTGCTTCTCCTTCTCCTGCTCCCCCTGCTTGTGTTCCTTCTCTCGCTGTCTCTCTTTCTGTAAAATAAATAAATAAATACTTTTAAAAAGAAGAATTCCGGGAATTTGACTATTGTTTTCACATGTCTGTGGGGGCCATGTTTTCTTTTGTTTCTGTTCTCTCCCAGGACCCCATCTGGGTTTGGATTTAATGTCTGTTTAAACTCCAACTTTTATAAAACCAAATTCTTCACTTTTCAAAGACCTGGAGTTTTAAAAATCTTATATAAATGTCTTCTTCCTTTTACTGATTAAATCCTGAGCCTAATTTGGTCTTAAATAAATTATAGCCATCATGATGGGTGTTTTATTTTTTTAAAGATTTATTTATTTGTTTGTTTTTAGAGGTGGGGGACACAAGAGGAAGGGGCAGAAGGAGAAAGGAGAGAGAATCTCAAGCAGACTCCATGTCTAGCATGAAGCCCAACATGGGGCTCAATCTCATGACCCTGAGATCATGACCTGAGCTGAAACCAAGAGCTGGACACTTAACCAACTGAGCCATCCAAGTGCCCCCACAGCAGGTGGTTTAAAGATTTTATTTATTTATTTGACATAGATCACAAGTAGGCAGAGAGGCAGGCAGAGAGAGAGGAGGAAGCAGGCTCCCCGCTGAGCAGGGAGCTCAATGTGGGGCTCAATCCCAGGACCCTGGGGTCATGACCTGAGCCGAAGGGAGAAGCTTAACCCACTGAGCCACCCAGGCGCCCCAACAACAGGTATTTTAATTATCAACTGCTATATAACAAGCTTCCCCAAAATGGAGGGGCTCGATACAAAGCTTTCATTTTCCTCAGGACTTTTTAAGAATTCAGGAAAGGCTTGGGAGGGCACTTCAACTCTGATCCACATCGTATCTACAAGAGAGGAGGGCTGGAGGCTGCCTTTCCACGAGTTCTTTAGTCACATGTCTGGAGCTTCATGGTATCTGTCTGTCTGTCTCTTGTCACATATATTCCTCCAAGCTTTCCCACATGGCCTTTGCTTCTCACAGCATGGCAGTTTAAGGGTTGACCAGACTTCTTATCTGGCAGCTCAAGACTCTAAGGATGTTCCAAGGGATGGGATGTGGAACTTGCCAGTCTCATCTGACCTAAGCCCAAAAACTACCATAGGATCATTCCCATGATACTCTTTTGGTCAAATCAGTCACAGTTTGTCTATCTTCAAGGAGAGGGGAACAAAGAGCTAACCTCTTGATAGAAGAAATATCAAATAATTTGTAACTGTATTTAACCTCATCAAGTTGGGACATAATCCATTCCATTTCCTAAAATTTTCCACCTTTTAAAGTTTCACTCAGAAATTAAGTCTTCCAAATACTGTATGATCTCATTTACCTATGGAATCTAAAAATGTCTAAGTCACAGAAGCAGAGAGTGGAATGGCAGTTGCCAGGGGCTGGGGGTAGGGAAATGGAGAGATGTTGCTCAAAGGGTATACACTTCTAGTTATAAGATGAATAAGGTCTGGAGACCTAATGTACAGCATGGTGTCTATAATTAATAATACTGTACTGAATACTTGCAATTTGCTAAGAGAGTAGATCTTAAGTGTTCTCAACACACACACACACACACACACACACACACAAGCTAGCCACATTAGCTTGATTGTGGTAATCATTTCACAATGTACAGGCATATGAAATGATCACATGTACACCTTAAATATATACAATTTTTTGTCAACTATAAAAAAGAAATAAAATACATTACAAATTAATTTTTTTTAATTTTTAAAAGAAATTAAGTCTTCATCATACTCATTTTGAATTGGGAGATGGTTTTGTTAATGTGTATCTATATATTCTACAAAAAAAGCACTAACCAGTATCATCTTATGGAGGATGAAAGCAGATATGCCCCTGTCACATAGCAATCTCCTCCCCTTGGGTGTCTCAAAAGAAAACCCTCACAATACCATTTCAACATCGCAGCCAGGGGAAGAAGTAAAACTGGTTGGAATACAAAAGCATATGACATGTGAATTCACCTGAACAAGTTATGAAACATAAGTGGCAGTTGAACAGTTGAACCTCTCCTGGGACAGCATGACAGTGTGCTTACAAACCGAGGGTTTCAGAGGGGAGGGGGCTGAGGGATGGGTGAGCCCAGTGATGGGTGTTGCATGGAGCACTGGGTGTGGTGCATAAGCAATGAATCATGGAACATTACACCAAAAACGAATGATGTACTGTATGGTGACTAATGTAATAAAGAAAAGAAAAAAGAAACACGGGTTCTGGGTATGCAAACGCTGAGTCTGAATCCAAGTGCTGCCATTTTCTTACTGTATGACTTTAGGAAACCTACAGAGCCTCTCCGTGCCTAGTGTCCTAGATGTAAATGTATGTGTGTAAACACATATACAAAATAGAGACGCAGTGAGAATTTAAGCAAATAGTGCACATAAAAAACTTAGTGTGCGACATATTTTAAGATCTTCATTTAGTTGAAGCCAGGGTTGGGAAAGAGATGAAAACCAGAGATGCTGCCAAATACCCCACAATGGACAGGTCAGCCCCCCCACAGGAAAAAAAGTATCGGGTCCATAAGTCAATAGTGCTGAGGTTAAGAAACCTTATGGCAGAAGAATTTGGCCCATATGGTGATCTCTATCCAAGTAGATTCAGAATTTCAAAACATCTGCTCTGCTACCCTTGCACCCTACACTAGGCGAGGCTCTGCTTTTTAGGATAAGTAAAATCAGAAGGTGACAAAATGCCCAAGATAAGGCACCTGTGGTATGGCTTGTGAATGGGTAGCTTATTTTGGAACGTGACCCCTAAAAAACAGAAATGAGGGTACAGGGAAGGGTGAAGCAGGGATGGAAAGCCAATCTAAGGGCACATTATTAAACTGTCACCACTGTGAGCAGTCAAATCTCAGTGTTTCTGGAGATCCCCTGGGGAGCCATGTAGAACGCACCGCAGAACTGTCTGCCCTAGGGACTAAAATTTATCTACTGACTGCCATTCCCCAGTGGTCAAGGATTCTTCCATGGGGGTTAACTGCCTTCAGGTCTGTACGTCCGCTCAAAACACAGAGGCTGCAGGGAAGGGCTGGATCAGCTCATCAGCGCAGTTAGGGTAAGGACTTGTCAGAGGCCATCTGCATAAAGCTGGTTGTCCCCACAGGAATATATATGGGCCAAGAGGATATGAAGCTGGGCACAAGATATGTCCAATACACTCAGTTTAGTAATCTATTTTGCAGTAGGGGCCCCTGTGTTAAACCCTCCCTGCGGCCCACTCTTCAGCTTTACAGATAGAAACAAGCAACCAAGCTTCTGGCAATTTTTCTAGCTGAGAGTGAGGCACTAGCCTGGAGGGAACCTGATTTTCTTTCCTGGTAATATTCCATTTCTATCTGTACTGAATTTTCCCCAAACAACTCGTAGGTGGTATACTTAGGGTGACCCAGCTGCTCAAATAGCATTCTGGGCACCCTTTGTCCTCAGGGCTTTCTCTCCACCCTCTGTCCTTAGGGCTAAGGGCTTTCAGACTCTTGAGGGAAGAGGATGGGCTGCTTCAGCCACCTGATGTCACCCTTCAGCATCCATGATTCTGCTCTCACGGTGAATCTACGACTCTAGGATTTCCAAATGACCAGCTGCTCCCAGTCCTAGTGATCTTCAGATGACCATAAGGCCACTCACTGGACCCCTGGTCATTACCGGGCTGTGTGGCCTGGCCTGCCATCTCGGGGGTTGTGGTGATGCAAGACCACCATGGTCATCCAGTGGCCTTCCCTCATCCCAAATGACTCTGCCCACCGGTTCCACAGAAACCTTGTCTGTACCCTTGGGAGGGACATCTTCTACTTCCAGGGTAGCCCACTTGATCTCTTCCTACTGGACAACAGAAATTCTCCTCATCCAATGTGTCAGGTGGGTCCATTTGTGGTTGTTACCTCTTGTGTCAAAAGGCTCAGAACAAATTCTACAATGTCACACATTACAGAGAAAATGGAAATTTACCAGGCTAGGATCATAAGACAAGTGAGGACATAAATGTTCCAAATGTTCCTTCCTCCCATGAGCTACATGGAGAGGCAGCCCAGAGTCAGGGCATGGGTCTGCATTCCAGGAAAAAGACTCTGGCGCTTTCACCTTCACTATTAGCATGAATATGAGGGAAAGTGGCCTTGTCAGAGAGGCCATGCACATACTCCTGGGCGCCAAGCTGCCTAGATTTGGCAAGAGTTGCCCGGGACCACCAACTAGCAGGAGTCTAGGGCCTACCGGGGCCATAGGAAGTTACTGCCATTTTGTCCACATATGGGAGCTATTGGGAGCAGCTAGTCCCTCTCAAAGAAATGATGCCAACTAGGCTGAATCAAGAATTATATTTAACAATGTCACACTCTGTCATAAATCTCTCTCCCCATTTCTGAAAAATGTAATGACTTATTTCATAGAATATATAGCCTTTTTCCATATTTATGCAAATCATATAATTAAGAAACTGATATATTATTTTTCATTTGGTTGCTTCTTAGTTATCTTCATTATTTTTTAAGTAGGCCCCATGCTGGGCAGGGCTTTAAGTAGGCTCCAACATGGGGCTTGAACTCACAACCCGGAGATCAGTACCTGAACTGAGATCACAAGTTGGATGCTTAACCAGCTGAGCTACCCAGGCACCCCTATCTTCATTATTTAGGGACTACTTTAGTCCATTTGCTTGTTAATAAATGAGATGACATGACCAGTTCAATCTTTTAGAAAATAATTTTACAAGCAAGGACGGAGAAAGGATTAGCAAGTAAATCTTAGGGACCCGGACACTCCCACTGGGAGAAAGAGGAGCCCCATTCCAGCCAGGTCATTGACCACACCACCTAGAGTGAGCCACCTGGGTCACTAGGGTACAATCCAGCTCCTTGCAACCCAGGACCCCTGCAAAATACAAACACCTTAGCAATGTCCCTATGAACAATCCCAGCTATCAGTTCAGATGTTATTGCCAACAGTGCCCTCGCATGCATGTGCACCATTCATTTCTCTTCCTTACATTTCCCTTGCTCCGCACACATACACCAGCTAGAAATGTCAGCTACACTGATTACAGAAAGGAACGGGGCTCTAAGTAGAGAGATTTCCCGAGCAACTGCCCATATGACCATCCAATCCCTTCAAAAATAACCAAAAAATCAAAATAAATATATAAGAGAGATTCAGTTTGTGTTCACATTCCAAAGTAGTAGATGCACGTGATTGCTCAAACACAAGCTGGAAGAGGCAGGGGGACTAATGCTGACTTTAATATCAGGCTGTGAAACAATGCAGTTCCAGTGACAAGCAAAACGTTGCTTCTTTCCAGATTCTCTCTCTAGCTACTACGGCAGCCATTAATTTTCTGCCCTGATGACAGCATGCTCCCTAATGTTTCCCTTGCCACCTTTATTGTTCCTGGTGAGCCACAGCAATCCCCTCTCAACAGAAAGTAAAAACAAGTGCCTGGTAAGGAAAACACAAAACTTCATCCGTCTGGATAGACATGTGCCATCGGAGCTCTGACAGCAGCCAAAATTCTTTCCTTTAGTTCTTTAAAAAGAGAGAGAGAGAGAGAGAAAGGAAAGATAAAATCATACTGCATACTGGGGAGACTTCCTCAAATAGAGGAGATAATAAAAAATAGGGCCACCGTGTTTGAGCACAATTGATTTCCAGGGTGTTTATAACACAGACAAAATAAACAGGAGGAACTGCAAATCAACAGCACTGCAAATGTCATTTGGTCCTGGGGGTGCAGCACCTGAGCAGCCCAGGGAAGGAACCAGTCATCACGTTTTCCTCAGCCCACGGTTCACAAATCAGACAACAGCACAGGGCTCTCTAGGTATCACCGCGCTCTAAAAATAACTGCCTTGCCTCCTTATGTAACCCGGAGGCAATCTCATTCTGTTCCTAAATTTAGAGCCCTCAGCAAAGGCCAGTCTGGTGGGGAGGTGGTTGATGGTGTCAGTTAGCAGAATGACTCATAGAGTTCAGCTAATAAAAATTAAACTCATCTCTTTCTGGAATAATATAGGAAGGGATACAGGTATGGGAAGCGTTTTTAAGAGCCCCAAATAAGATAACATAAGCTCTGTTGTTGCAGTCAGGGAGAGGATGACTCAAATTACCTTGTGATAGAAACAAAAATCATATTAACGTTTATCTGGTAATCTTAGGAGGAGGATTTCTGAAAGCACCAACCTGAAGCCACTGCTCGCAGACTGTTTCTATGTGGGGGTCAGCAACCGGGTGTGTGGTGACAACTTCTGGAGCAAAAACGAGATTTATTGACTTTGAAGTTTTCCATTAAATAGACACACGCTTTCCTTTTCTGACCTTCTTGACTGTTCATCTCCTTTAAACGGTCCTAATGGCAAGTTTACAAACAGAACTACACACACACACACACACACACACACACACACATCACTAAAGCACGTCTTCCTCATAATATACTAGGATGGTTAAGCAGTGTTTATCCAGCATGCACGGCACCAGAGAATTCTAATGGCCAGAGCTATTTTGCAGTGATGTTCCACAATAACAAATGCTCCCAAAGGTGGCTGAAGCGTTACAATATTTTGAAGTTTCTTTTGAATTACGAGAGAAAGACAGTTTTCTGGTTTGAAAGAAATATACTAAGATCATTTGAGCAGTGTTTATCTGTAGATGGATGACAGGAATTTTCCATGAGCTTCCGGGACTCACAACCTGGGTTTGAGTCCAGACCCACTGGCAATTCACTTCAGGAGAATTCATTTAAACTTTTCTAAGCCTCAAAAATCCTCACCTATAAAATGGGGCTAATAACAATATCATGGTCAAGTACTATAAGCATCCAGTGCTCTCTATAAAATTGTTCAGGTTTGTTTTTGATGCTCTAAGCCTAGTAGAATATGAAATTTATCAGCATAACCCTTTCAATAACTGTTCTTGAGATATACAGATTTGTGGTACTTAATTTATGCATTTGTACAGCAACAAAATTGCAAATATATCCATAATAGAAAAAAATCATTTATCAAATTCATAGCTTGTGCTTTTATTTACACATCCATTCCCAAGGTGAATTACTTATTCAAATATGAGCATCTTCCCTAAGTAGAGCCTATAGGGAAATGAGATGCTGGAAAAGAAGGAAACACGATAGTAACAGCTAACACTCAGATTGTCCTTACGTTACACCAAGCGCCTGTTCTGCACCCTTCTAAGTACTTTAAAATATCCATTTTAATCTTCCTAACAGCTCTCTGAGTAGGTACTATTATTGTCTCCACTTGGGGGGAATGGGGTGAACTGAGCCACTGAGAGGTTAAAAAGCACTTTCTCAAGGTCTGTTAGTCTCTGAGCAGCATGGAGAGACCCCAACTCACCAAGTCCCACCCTCCGGTGTGGGTGTTGAACCACGATACCCACAACTCTGGGTAATTGTAATGGGCTTTCTGGTTGGGTTTTAGAGGGCTGTTCACCTCTAGGGCCCCAGTATCTGGGAGCTTCTTGCCCAAGAGAAACCCCCAGCAAGGCTTAGACCCTGCAACTGAATAGGGCCCTCAAACCTAAGCAGAAAGTCTGTGACAATCATTGCCTAGTTTCAGGTGGGCCCAGCAGTTCAACAGAAAACGTCAGCAAAGTGTTGGCCTCTGCAGCACACAACCCTCTGCCAGCGACCCCCTCCCCAATGCCAGTCAGAAGCACAGAAGCCACCCATATAGTGAGCCAGACATGGAGGGTTTGGTCCCTGTGGTCAGAGGAAATCATTTCTGGGGAAGGAAAACCACACATGTGCACACACAAAGAATATGGCCATAGTTCTCTTGTCTGTGATCATCTACCTAGCTAATCTGACAACACAGAAAATAGGAAATTCCAAGGAGGAAAAGGGGGGTGGGCAACTGAAACAGATGGTAAAAAGTTCATGCTCAAATCTCATCAACTTTCCTTGTAGAACGGAGCCTCCGCTCCTTATTAGGAATTTATGCGCACTAACTTCATGTGCTGTTACTTGATTGCCAAATTGAAAAAAAAAAAGCAAGAACTGTAAGTCTGAAGAGGAGATGAGTAAAAACAAACACACTGACTAGGGTAATAGGTGGGGAGAGCAAAGAAATGGCAACTTAAAATGGGAAACCCAAGTAGTATTCAGTAATGACAGCCCATTAAAGTAACCAACACCTCTTGATTACACCAGTAGGGCCTGAAGACCCAGCACAATGGTCGCTCTTCCTGATGATCCTAAATCATCCAAAGCATTTAGACCATGTTCAGAATTTTCAAGGGAAAGAATCACAGAAGATAGAAATACACTACAAATTTGCATCAAACAATTAAAATAAATGTTGACATTACAATTATCCTCTAATGGGAAAATTTCTTTAACTGGGCCATATTATTTCCTCATCGTGTCAATGTATTGAGCAGCGATTATCTTGTGGAATCTTTGCAATGGGCCACGCTAAGAACTTGAACTGACTGACGGTGTGTATGTGAAGACGGTAGGAGAAAATACAGAAGCAGCGTTTAAGATTTGCTCACCAGGCAAGGTTAATGGAAAAGCTGAACAGGATGAAGAAGGTCACAGATGATGAGACAGGCAAGGGAAGAGTACGTACCACTGGAAAGACATTATCGTGTCAGATATAAAAACCCTGAAGTGGTGATAACATGACCCAAGCCCCCAAATCCTAATCAAAATCCTTATCATGGGCAAAAAGCCACTGTCTCTGGAACTTCAATCCCTGGCCCTGTTCGCTCACCATTTCTTGAGATGGAAGCACCAACACCTAGGTTTGAAAGGGATGCTTAGAGATGTCTGGAAGACAGCAGTCTCCCAGTGCGCTGCTGTACTGGTGCAGGGAAACAGATCCCACGTGGGCCACTTGCTGCTGCGCTGGCACCTTTAAAGGGAGGTGAGCACGTGAAGCAGCCGGAAGAGATGTGGGGGTAGAAGGTGGCCAAAAGAATCTTCTTTACTTCACACTTCAAGCTGGATGCGAAATGCTAAGCTATACGGTGCCTGTCTTGTGCCACCGGGGCCAGGAAGCTCAACACATCTGCTGTGCATACACATGGAGCTGAATCCACACTATAAATGCTCTTTATTTCCTCCTAGAGGCGCAGAGTATTGATTTGACTGCTATCCCTGGGCAGAGAGACAGGATTATGATTTCATCTATTTGCCTTTGTACAGAAATCCTTTCCATCCAATGGGGTATGGAGGAATGACCTACACAAACAGGGACTGCTATGTTTACCTTTCTTTCTCACATATTTGTGTTTTCTGTGTGTGTGTGTGTGTGTGTGTGTGTGTGTAGACACCACAGCTTCCCCCATGACTACACTGAACCGAAAGAAGCTGGAATAAGGTGATGGAACATCCCCTTACAGAAATCCCTACTGTCAAACAGCATCTCATACTGAGTCATTTACTCCTCTAACTGCCTAGAAAATGGCCTCTTCCAGGGAACTAAATGGCATCTCAAGTTGCTTGAGGAATCTAATGCACCTCCTTCTACCAGGCAATCTGTTCTTTTCATATGTAGCATTAGGCCTATTATCCTTAATTCCATGCCCACGCAGGCTGTTACCTAGGCAACAACATCGTCAGATTGCAGATTGGTCAACCCAAAATTTCCATCTATCTTTGTGAATCAAATGGGTGGCTAATATGATCAAATATACCAAAATTAACTTCCAAGCAGTTATAAAAAGAAATTTGTAAAAATAGCTAGGGTGTCAGTGGTCAAAAGGAAGGTTGATTTCTACAGGGAGGTGTTAGGCTATGGTCAAGGCATAAGAAGGTTTCCGCAGAATGGCTTCATCTCCCCAATTAGAAGCTGAGAAGATGCTGGTGGGTTGTTTTTTTTTTTTTTCTGTTCCTTAGAGGAAACGTGTGTTACTGTATGTTTGGGATCTCCCAGAAGCAGATCCAGAGTCAAAGATCTGGGTTGAGTAGTTTATTTGGGAGGGGATTCCAGGCAGGCAGAAAAGGGAAAGAAGCCAACAACGCATTAATGAGCTGGTTATTGCTGTAGGCAATTGGGGCTGTCAAAGAACAAAAAAATTCAACAGAGTGAATCTGAAGATCTAATTGGCTTTATTAAGTGATTCAGGGATTGGGCAGCATCCCATCTAGCAAGTACTGAGATGATCTGAGGAGGTGTATAAACTGGGAGGTGGGAGGGTGGGACAAGGAAGTTATTAGCAAAAGAAAGACTGTTTGAGGATAAGACCTCTTCTTTTTTGCTGGGAAAGGAAACTGCAGGGTTTTTCCCAGGCAGAAGACCTCAGGAGTGCTGCTTAGGAAATTTTAGGCTGACTGATACAAGGTCACATTCCTGGGAGAGGGGAAAATAATAATTGTAAAGACTATAATTACAATTATAGTTGTAAACTATACAAAACAATCAAATCCTTCTCCCAGCACCAAAAGTCCACATGTGAAAAACAGATGTTTCCATGACTTTATGAATTCCCAGGCACTTTCAGTAATTTCTCTAACTTCTCCGTTTCCTCATCCGTAAAATGTGGATAATACTAACACCTAACCCCGGGATTGCTGCAAGAGTTCATCTTTGTACTATGCTTATGTAATGCCTCAGCACTCACTAAATGGGAAGGGGGAAGTTGGGGCTTGAGCAGGTTTGGAGACTGAGGGTATGGATGCTGTGGAGAGTGATTTATTTAATGATAAAGTGAGAAAACAACATCCTAGAGGGAGAGAAAGAATGGAATTGGGAATTGAAAGCTTTATATTCCCTAGGGAATTCTGTTTAAAACTCTCAAATAGTGATTTATCCTGATGTATTATAATTAGTTGTTTATGGGTCTAAATTCCCCACTCGACTCAACTCCTCCATAAACCTCTACTTCCTCAGCTCAACCTATGTGTCGGGTCCCACTGTAGGCACTAGAGTAGTGAGCGGCGGGGGTGAGGGGAGACAGACATAAGTAAAGACATAAACAAATATATAACAGGAAAGTAGTCATGAGAGCAGAAGAAAGAAAATGAGGACACAAGAGTGAGGAAGCTCAGTGAAGGCTTTGATGATATACTGACATTTGAGTGATACAGGCAGGCTGGGTTTGGGGACCCAGAGAGGGGGTCCCACAGGACTAGCCAAGAGTGTCCTTGGCTTCGTGATGGATAGAAATCAAATATGAAACAGCAGGAAGTGAAAGCAGGGTTTACTGAAGACATATATATATATATGAGAGAGTGTGTGTGTGTACAGATTACTTAAAATGTAAAAAAAAACAACAAAAAACAAAACAACTCTGGCTTTTACTGAAGATATATATATATAGAGAGAGAGAGATATAGATATAGATATAGATAGGTGTGTGTGTGTGTGGGTGGGTGGGTGGGTGGGTGGGTGTACAGATTACTTAAATGTAACGTAAAAAAAAAACCCAACAAAAAAACAAAACAAAAACTCTGGCTTTTACTCTGAGAAGGGAACCCGTTGAGGGTTTTCAGCAAAGAAGGGACCTGATTTGTAGATTTTAAAAGGCTCACCTTGGTTGTTGTACACAGAACAGACTAGAGCAGAGATGGGAATGACAAAGCTAGACCAGTTAGGAGGCAAAACACTGTCTTACTTTCTGTATCCCCAGGGCCTAGGATAACTGCAGACTTAAAATTAATATCCGAAAGACAATTCCTCTGCCTGAAAGCTTTCTCCAGATACGTGGATGGTTTGTCACGTAATACCTTCAGGGAGTTGCAGATAAAATTCAAGATGTCTAGGTAATGTTAATTGTGGATAAACAATGAATAATTTGCCGTATATCATGAGACATACTTACACTACAAAAGTATTAGTTGTTTACTGGATATTCAAATTTAACTAGACACCCTGCATTTTTATTGCTAAATCTGGTGACCCCACCTTAAGGACTTACACAGAGGAGGCTTTCCCTGACTGGCAAACATGAACATGAAGTACTGTCTCTCCAGGATTCTCTAGTTCTTTTAACCCACTTTACTTATTTGCAAACTTCTGATCATTATCTGACATGATATACATTGATTTCCTTCTCACTTGTCTCCCCAACTAGAGGTGAGCACAGAACAGGAACTCTGTTATCATCCTGTGCTATCCACAGAGCATAGAACAGTGTCTGGCATATAGTAGATACTCAATGGATCCTCATGGAAGGGAAGAGAAAGGCTGGGAGAAAGGAAGAGAGGGAGCAAGCATAGGAGGGAAGAAAAAATGAATATATGTAGATTAGGAAGAAAAGAATGGATGAAACTATAGCTAAGTTTTCTGGAGGAAAAAAAGGGAGTTTAGAAAGCTCAGTTCTGGCTTTTTTTCCTCTCAGGGCACAGGAATTGAGGTTATCTGCTGAAACTGAGGTAGACAGAGTTGGGTAGAAAATTCAGTAAAAGAGACAAATGTTTATAAAGTCACAGTGGGTAATCACATCAATAAGTGAAAAGATAAGAAACGTAGGATCATTTCAATAGATGCAGGAAAAACATTTGACAAAGTACCATATCCATTCATGATTTAAAAGAAAAACCCCTCAACAGAGTGAGTTTAGAGGGAACATACCTCAACATAATAAAGGCATATATGAAAAACCCACAGCTAACATCACCCTCAGTGGAACAAAACTTAGAGCATTTCCCTTAAGGTCAGGAACAAGACAAGGATGCCCATTCTCACCACTTATTTTTTTTTTAAGATTTTATTTTTTTGACAGACAGAGAGCACAAGCAGGCAGGGGTAGTGGCAGGCAGAAGGAGAAGCAGGCTCCCCACAGAGCAGGGGGAGCCCAATGTGGGACTCAGTCCCAGGACCCCAGGACCATGACTGGAGCCGAAGACAGACGCTTAACCAACTGAGCCACCCAGGTGCCTATCACCACTGTTATTTAACATAGCACCGGAAGTCCTAGCTTCAGCAATCAGACAACAAAAAGAAGCAAAATACATCCAAATTGGCAAGGAAGTAGTCAAACTTTCACTATTTGCAAATGACATGACAGTAGGGAAAACTTGAAAGACTCAACCATAAAACTGCTGGAACTGATAATGAATACAGTAAGGTCACAGGATACAAAATCAATGTATAGAAATCTGTTGCATTTCTATATGCCAGTAATGAAGCAAGAGAGAGAGAATTAAGAAAATAACCCATTTACAAATGCACCTAAAATACTAAGATATTGGTTAGGAATACTAAGATTTGGTTAGGAATAAACCTAACCAAAGAGGTGAAGGACTTGTACTCTGAAAACTATAAAACTCTGATGAAAGAAACGGAAGACGACACAAAGAAATGGAAAGACGGGCTCCTTCGCGTCTCAGTCAGTTAAGCTAAGCTTCAGCCTTGGGCACAGGTCATGATCCCGGGGTCCTGGGATTGAGCCCTGCATCAGGCTCCCTCCTCAGCAGGGAGTCCACTTTTCCCTCTCCCTCTGTCCCAGCCCCCTGCTCATGCTCGCTCTCTCTCTTTCTCACTTTCTCTCACTCAAATAAATAAATGATTTTTTAAAGATTTTATTTATTTATTTATTTATTTATTTATTTGAGAGAGAGAGAGAGAACATGCATAAGCTGGGAGAGTGGCAAGCAGGGGGAGGGAGAGAAGCAGGCTCCCACTTAGAGTGAAGCCCAATGTGGGGCTCGATGCCAGGACCCTGGAATCATGACCTGAGCCAAAGGCAGGCACTCAACTAACTGAGCCACCCAGGTACCCTAATAATTAAATAAATAATCAAGAAAAAAAAGAAATAGAAAGACATTCCATGCTCATGGAACAGAATATTGTTAAAATGTCTATACTACCCAAACCAATCTACACACTTAATGGACTCTCTACCAAAACACCACCAGCATTTTTTCACAGAGCTACAACAAACCATTCTAAAATTGGTGTCGAACCACAAAAGACCCCGAATAGCCAAAGCTGTCTTGAAAAGCAAAGCTGATGGCATCACAGTTCTGTACTTCAAGCTATATTACAAAGCTGTAGTCATTAAAACAGAAGGGTACTGGCATGGAAATAAATGCATTGATCAGGGGAACAGGATAGAAAACCCAGAACTAAAAGCACAATTATAGGGTCAATTAATTTTTGACAAAGCAGGAAAGACTATCCAATGAAAAAGAGCCTCTTCAACAAATGCTATTGGGGAAAATGGACAGCTACATGCAAAAGGATAAAACTGGACCACCTTCTTATACCATACACAAAAAATAAATTCAAAATGGATTAAGGATCTAAATATGAGACCTGAAAACATAAAACTCTTAGAAGAGAACACGGGCAGTTTACTTCTCTGACACTGAGATTGGCCATAGGAATGTTTTTAAGACAGGTCTCCTGAGGCAAGCAAAACAAAAGCACAAATAAAATATTGGGACCACGTCAAAATAAAAAGTTTCTGCATGGCAAAGGAAACAATCAACAAAACTAAAAGACAACCCATGGAATGGAAAAAGATATTTACAAATGACAGATCCGATAAAGGGTTAGTCTCCAAAATGCATTAAGAATTTATGAAACTCAACACCCCAAAAATGAATAATATAATTAAAAATAGGCAGAAAATATGAACAGACATTGCTCCAAAGAAGATACCCAAACAGCCAACAGACACATGAAAAGATGCTCAACATCACTCAACATTGGGAAATACAAATCAAAACTACAATGATATATCACCACCTCACACCTGTCAGAATGGTTAAAACCAAAAGGTCAAGAAACAACAGGTGTTGGCAAGGATGTGAAGAAAAAGGAACACTTGTATACTGTTAGTGGGAATGCAAATGGATGCAGCCCCTGTGGAAAACAGCATGGAGTTTCCTCAAGGAGTTAAAAATAGAACTACCCTATGATCCAACAATTGTACTACTGGGTATTTACCCAGAGAATACAAGAACACTAATTCACTAATTCAAGGGGATATGTGCATCCTTATGTTTATAGCAGCATTATTTACAATAACCACAACATGGAAGCAGCCCAAGTGTCCATCGACTGATGAATGGATAAAGAAGAAGTGGTGTATATTTATACAATAATATTATTCAACCATAAAAAAGAATGAACTCTTGCCATTTGTAACAACATGGATAGAGCTAGAGAGTAAAATGTTAAGCAAAATAAGTCAGTTGGAAAAAGACAAATACCATATGATCTCACTCATAGGTGGAATTTAAGAAACAAAACAAGTGAAGGGGTAGAAAAGAGAGTGAGAGACAAATCAAGAAACAGACTCTTAACTCTAGAGAACACACTGATGGTCACCAGAGGGGAGGTGGGTGGGGGAGGGGTGAGACAGGGGATGGGGATGAAGGCTTGTTGTGATGACCACTGGGTGATGTATGGAAGTTCTGAATCACTAAATTGTACACCCAAAAGTAATATAACACTGAACGTTAACTAACTGGAATTTACTGTTTTAATATTTTTATTTATTTGAGAGAGAGCACAGAGGGAGAGTGAGGGAGAAGCAGACTCCCTGCTGAGTGGAGAGCCCCATGTGGGGTTCGACTCCAGAATCCTGATATCATGACCTGAGCCAAAGGCAGTTGCTTAACTTACTGAGCCACCCAGGTGCCCCAACGAACGGGAATTTAAATAAAAACTTAAACAATTGACTCTGAAAAACAACCTGAGGGTTTTGAAGGGGCAGAGGGTGGGAGGTTGGGGGAGCCAGGTGGTGGGTATTATGGAGGGCAGCATTGCATGGAGCACTGGGTGTGGTGTAAAACTATGAATTCTGTTACGCTGAAAAGAAATGAAATAAAAAAAATTAATGAATTGTGGAACACTGAAAAGAAATTTTAAAATAATCTAAAATAAATAAATAAATAAAAACAAAAAAGAATGTCACAGTGGGGAAATGAGGAAGTGAGTATACAGTGGAAAACATAAAGAACTATTAGAGTAAGAAGGCCTCAGGTATGAGGTTGACAAGCATAATTAGTAATGAGGCTCATCTAATTAGGCTCACAATTGTCTCCAATGGGGCTCACAGGCCTGGGATTTGGAGAAAATACACATAAAACAGTTTGGGCAAAGGACTGAACTTTGAGAAAGTCAAATGATCAAAGAATCCAGAAACTAACTCATAAGACAAAATAACCTAAGATTCAGGCTGGATTGGGAGAGGAGAGGATCTTGAGGGAAGTTACTAGACTTGGACCTGAGGAAGGGACTGAATGCAAAATCTTGGTGTGAGGATGTATAGTTAGGATATTGGAGTCAGAGAGAAGAATTTGAGAGTATGACTCACTGGAAGAGGTAAAGTGGTATCAAAGGGATTACTTGTTCAGCCTGTGAAGCTGGACTATTGCAGTTTCAATCCCAACCCTGCCACTTACTAACTGTGCAACTTTGAATAAGTTATTTAATATTTCTGTGCCTCAGTTCCTTCCTCTATAAAATGGGATAATAGTCATACTTACCTCATAAATTATGTTATAGTAATCGAATTACTATATATAAAGTACTTAGAAGAGTCCATAATAGGTAGTATTAGCTATTATAATTCTGTATGTGGGTTTTTACCATATAACAGAGATGGAAGTGATTGTAATACGGGAGGTCCACAGTGCCAGATGGGTTTCATCTTTAAACAAAAGGCAAAAATAACTCCAAGAAAAATGAAGGGGAAGAAAACGTAGAAGTAAGACAGACATATGGAAAACAACCTGAAAACATCATAACTGAACTGGTCAATTCAAGACTTAGTTCTTTGAATAAAAGTGTTGGCGAGGATACAGAAAAAAGAGAATGCCTGTACATTGTTGGTGGGGATGTCAGCTGGTACAGCCACTCTGCAAAACAATATGGAGGCTCCTCAAAAAATTAAAAATAGAACTAACATATGACCCAGTAGTCTCATTTCACGGATATATATCTGAAGGAAATGAAACCCCTATCTTAAAGAGATAATCTGTACCCCATGTTCACTGCAGCATTATTTGCAATAGCCAAGATGTGGAAACAACGTCAGTGTCCACTAATAGATGAATGGATTAAAAAATGCGATACACACACATACATCCAAAGAAGGAAAACTGTCTTTTGTGACAACATGGATAAATCTTGAAGACATTATGCTAAGGGAAATAAGTCACACAACAAGGACAAATGCTACATGATTTCACTTACATGTAGAGTTTTAAAAAGCTGAACTCATGAAAATAGAGAGTCGAATGGTGGTTGACACGGGGTAGCGGGTGGGGGAAATGGGGAGATATCGTTCAAAGGATACAAAGTTCTAGTTAGAAGATGAAAAGGATTTGGGGATCTAGTTCACAGCAAGGTGATTATCATTAACAACACTGTGTTATATAACTGAAAGCTGCTGAGAGTAGATCTTAATGTTCCCACCAAGAAAAATAAAATAAAATAAAACAAAACCCAGGTAATTACGTGAGGTGATGGGTGTGTTAACTAACCTTACTGGGGCAAACATTTCACGATGTATATGATATATCAAATCACCATGTTGTAACACCCTAAACTTACACAGACTTAAATGTCAACTAAATCTCAAGACTGGAAAAAGTGCTCGGTTCTTGGGGAAATTAGCATATCTATTTTTTAAAAGTAAAACAAAAATTTAAAATAATGCAGGGCATAAATACAAGATACTCATTTTTTAAAAAAATATTTTATTTATGTGAGAGAAAGAGAGCAAGCACAAGCAAGAGGGGAGTGGGGTGAGGAGAGGGAGATGGAGGGCTTGATCCCAGGATCCTGGGATTATGACCTGAGCCAAAGGCATAACTGACTGAGCCATGCCCAAGATATTCACATTTTAATCATTATAATCACAGATAAGCTATTAATGGCTGGGATTTTATCTTTTTCATCATTGTATCTGTTGTGTATTAGAGTTTCATCAAACATTTGTTGGACAAATGAATACATAAATAAGTATATGGAAAGATGTAAAGATGTTTATATTCTTTAACATTTATTATATACGATCTTGCTTTTAGAAAAATTGAATGGGCTTCCAGGTATGAAGGAATAACTGAGAGCAGATCAAATTTTTATCAAAAAAAATAGAAAAAAAAACTCAACTTTTTTTTTAATAAGAGAAAGAAATGAGAGAAAGGAGGGAGAGAGCCCAGGGAGCAAAGAAGGAAGGAAGGAAGGAAGGAAGGAAGGAAGGAAGGAAAGTCTGTTTGGAAGTATGAGAGAGCTGCTAGGGCAAACAAACACTAAAAAGGGGGAATTGACAGGGAAGTCCTCTGGCATTCTGCTTCTGCGTTTTCTGGAGGGAACCGAGCAGATTCTAGTCATGGAACCATAAACCTGAGAAGACAGGTTTTTCCCAGGGAGGGGATGCTTCTAAGAGGCAGGGAGACAATCAGAGCATTGGTTGCCTAGGATTCCAGTGAAAAAGGAGAAACAGAGATCTGAGTCTTGCTCCTGACCAGTTTTCCCCTCAAAACCTCTACCGAGTTCTGAAGCTGCCTTAGACAGGAGGCAGGATGCTAGGTGGAAAGCCTCTAAAGAGCAAAGGGTTGTACTTAGCAGTTTTTTCATGCTGAGGAGACTGGGAGCTTGGGACCAACCACAGTAGAGGAGCCTCCCAGAATACCTCAGATTCTCACTTGGGACCGGGCAAGGGCTAGACCATCCCCTAGGAGCATGAAGCAAACAACTGGTAGACAGACACTGGAGAAAACACAATCCAACCTTGAGTCCATTTCCCTGATGGAAGGGAACTAACAACTCCATTTGTCTAGAAGAGGAAAGATGAAACCTCTCTGGAGAAAAATCACATCATCCTACACCTCTAAAACTTTTTATACACAACATCTGACACGGAATTGAATACTACCAGAAGCAAAGAGGCCCCAAACCAAGAGGAAAATAGATACTACTCATAGACCCCCACAAATGATCTGGATTTTAGAATTAGTAAGCAAGAACTTTGAAATACCTAAGATTAATATTTTCAATAAAAACAGCAGAAAAGAGGGAAAATGGATGAAAAGATGGGAAATAGCCTCAGAGAAATAGTATCTATAAAAAAGCAATCAAATTGAAATTCTAGAACCAAAAAACCCACAATATTTGAAATTAAGAACTAAATAGTTATGTTTAGCAAGAGGTAAGACATAACAAAAAATAGAATTCATAAATGAGAAGACAGGTATATATATATATATATATATATATATATATATATATACACACACACACACACACAAACACACACACACAGACTGAAGCACAGAAAGAAGAGGGGAACAATGAAATATCTAAAACACAGTTGCAGAGAAAAGGAAAGATAGAACATGGCAGAAATGATATGTAAAAAGATAATAGTGTAAGAATTTTCTCAATAGATGAAAAGCAACAGCCCCACAGATTCAAGAAGCTTAGCATACTCCACGCAAGATGAACTCAAAACCAAAAAAGAAAAGAAAACCAAAGCTAGGCATCCCAGAGTAAAACTTGTAAAAAGCAAAGATAAAGAGAGAACTTTAAAGCAGCAGTGAAAAGATACATGAAGGGAAAACACTACGATCTCTAAAGTGATAGAAGGCGGAAGGCACAGAAATGAAAATAAGTGCCAACCTAGAATTCGATATGCTGTAAAATACTCCTCAACCATGTAAGTGAAATAAAGATGTCTTCTGGCAAAAACTGAGAGAATTCATCACCAGCAGGTCTGCAATACAAGAAATAGTAAAAACAGTTTCTCAGGGAGGAAGAAAATCATCTCAGAGGGAAACATGGAAATACAGGAAGGAATGCAGAACAATGACAAGATAAATATAAAGGTAACACTGAGTACTGAATATATAAAATATTTTTAAAAGTCTTGTGTTTAAAATCTATGTAGAAATTTCATGACAGTATCACAAAAGGCAGAAAGGGAAGAAATAAAGTTCAACTCTACTAAGATCTAGTAGAAAAGTAAAACTTACATCATTTATAGTAAAATGATAAGTTAAGGAAGCAGGCCATAATCCTTAGGGTAACCATTAAATGAACAGTAAAAGGGTATATAACTAACAAGCTAACTGAGGTGGGACATTGAGTAAAAACAAAATACTGATTATCCAAGGGAAGGTAAGGAAAGAAAAAGGATCACAAAACAGGTAGGTCAGTTAGAAAACAAAATAATTTGGAAGAATAGAAACTCAAATATATCTGTAATTGAATTAAATGTGATTTGTCTTAGTGAATTAAAAAAATCAAATCCCAAGTATATAGTGCCTATAAGAGAAACATCTTGAATGTAAAAACACAAAAATGTTGAAATAAAATTATGTAAAAAAGATAACATCATGCAAACAATAACCAAGAGAAAGTTAGTATGGCTATGCTAATAATCAGAAAAAGTTCTAGAGAAAACACACTGATGGTTACCAAAGGGGAGGTGGATGGGATGGGGGGAAATAGGGGACGGAGATTACGAGTACACTTATCTTGATGAACCTTGAGTAATGTAAGGAATTGTTGAATCGCTGTATTGTATATATACCTGAAACTAATATAACACTATAGGTTAACTATATCGGAATTAAAGTTAAAAAAATTTATGACCTAAAAAGAAAAGAAAGAAAGAGTCAATTCTAAGGCAAAAATATTGTAAGTCAATTGCAGCAATAAAAACCTAAAAACATAGCTTGAAAATATGTAAAGTAAAAACTGACAGAACTAAAAGGAGAAATAGATCCATAGTCACAGTTTTTAAAAGATTTTATTTATTCATTTATTTATTTATTTTAGAGGGAGAGAGAAAGTGAGCGAGATGTGGGGGAGGGGGAGAAGAAGAGAGAAACCCAAGCAGACTCCATGCTGAGTGCGGATCCCAACCAAGGCCCAATTCTACAATCCCACGACCCCAGGATCACAATGTGATCACAACCCAAGCCAAAATCAAGAGTCAGAGGTTCAGTGGACTGAGCCACCTAGGTGCCCCAGATCCATAGTCACATTAAGAGGATTAAATTTAATTAGCCATTTATGTAGTCGGAAAATTAAACCTTCAAAAGTATTATCTCACTTTAAAGTTTTTTCCCAAACTATTCCTTTTCTTTTAGTTCACATATGTATCATTCATATCCTGCCCTTTTTAATGGCTGTATGTCAGTTGCTATTTTATTTTTTAATGCTACTATTTTAAACTGAAAAATTAAATAATATAAACATATTTAACAGGGGCGTCTGGGTGGCTCAGTCAGTTAGGCCTCTGCCTTCGGCTTGGGTCATGACCCCAGGGTCCTGGGATCAAGCCCCACGTCGAGGTCTCTGCTCAACGGGGAGCCTGCTTCTCCCTCTGCCTGCAGCTTCCCCTGCTTGTACTGTCTCTCTCTCAAATGAATAGATAAAATCTATAAAAAATATATGTATTTAACAGTCATAGTAAACACAAAATCATGTTGCAATCAACTCAAATCAAATGGTAGAGTGGGATAAGAAAGAAGGATACTAATTTTATCATTTCTCAAAATAAAAAATCAGTAGATAGTTTCTAAAAAATAGAGACAAAATAGATGAATATAGGGGAAGGGAAGAAAAAGTAAAATAAGTTAAAAACAGAGAGGGAAACAAACCATAAGGGACTCTTAACTCTGGGGAATAAACTGAGGGTTGCTGGAGGGAAAGTGGGTGGGGGGATAGGGTAACTGGGTGATGGGCATTAAGGAGGGCACATGATGGCATGAGCACTGGGTGTTACATGCAACTGATGAATGTGTAAATTCTGTCCCTGAAACTAATAATACACTAAATGGCAATTAACTGAATTTAAATTTTAAAAAAAGAAAAAAATAGAGAAATTAATATATAAAGTTATAATTATAAAGCTCACCACCATATCAAATATATGTATATTTCTAATTATCAGAATAGAGTCACAAAAAATAAGAAATAAAACTAACCAAGCCAAAAAGGACATTTTAAAGATATAACACCAAGCAACTGTAACGAAAAGAAAAAACGAAAAAGGTGAGTGGACTTCTGCTTCCACTAATGACAAATTAGGTCATTGTGATATACTCTCCCACTAAAAACTACTAGAAAAGTATGACAAAATATTTTTTTACTCTGCCTAAGGACCTCACAATGTTAATAGGATAGGGAAGCACTACCTGGACAAGATCCAGGGGAGAATGGATGCCCTGAGAAATGAACCCTTCTTTAGAGTCTCTACTCCTGAAAGTATTAGATAGTCCAGGAGGGATAGCTAACAGGCTAAGCAATAGTTCAATCAATGCGGTGGTGCTAAAGGAACAGACAGTGGTGTCTGGGAGCCACCAAAGAATCCAGGGGCGGGGAGTCCTGGTCAACCTTCCTCACTCTGGATCGGATCTCCAAAGGTCTGCACTCTAAAAATCAGCATGCACTGAAAGTCCATAGATGAATGCAGGAATTGCGGGCCATCTTCAAGTCCTCCCCAACCCTGAAATTGGACAGAGGTGATCGAGAATGCTCATGTCTCTGGGCATCCAGCAGAAGCAAATGGGAATCCTCTCTGGAGGAAAAGAGCATAATCTTGGGCCTCAAATTATTTCTACAAACCATTTTTCTAATACAATGTCCAAAATGCAAACAAAAGCAGATAGGCTGGAGATACGACAACATGAATTAAGACCAGCGGGGGGGGAAAAATAGAAATGCAAGGGAGGATATTGGAGTTACCAGACAAACACTTTAAAATAAATGCGCTCACCGAATTCAAGAGATAAAAAGCAATTTTGAGAATTGTAGCACAGAAATGGAAACTATACAAAACAATCAAAGTCCTTCTCCCAGCAACGAAAATCTACATGTCAAGTAAAAAAAAACATAAAATCTACAACACAAGTGGGTATTTTCTTGTAGCATTAGTACATGAAATTATAGATTCATTTCTTTACCAGGCATAGAGTGAGCTTGTTTTCTGTCTAAGCCACAATTAGGTACTGAGGGAGATAGGCAGATAAATAAAACATCGGTACTCTGCTATCAGGGACTTTATAGCTTACAGCCATATTTATCGCATGTTATTCTTTAAAAAAACAATAAAAGCACTGATTGGTGATGCCCTAAGGTTCCCTCTAGGTTGTTTTTAAAGGGGGAAGGAAAAGGAATGTTTTGATGTTCAAATGGCTTGGTCCTAAATCTATTCCCTCTGGAAGTTGCTAAAGTTGAATAGATGGAAAGCTATCACTGATGCGGCATGTGTACAAGGGTTGGTCACCTTAATCTAAAATGTCGAGAAAAGAGCCACTATCATTCACGCTCCAGAGCACAATGGTTTCGGTGTAAGTACTATGATCGCACAGGCCTTCAGGTCAGTCCATTCCTCAGCCCACATATGAAACACAGAAAATTTGGTCCCATCTAGATTTGAAACTGTATTGATTTGGGGGCTGTTGAAAGCAATATATTGCTTTTCAATTTCTTTAAAACAGGAATCTGCTGGGGCCTTCTGGAGAAAATAACCTGTTCTCGTCGCTGAGCACTCACTTGAATTAAAGCGTAAGTTACTTAACTTCCATGATAAATATCTCTCATAGCAAATATGGCCTTGAAAAGTTTCCCCTTGGCATCTAGGAGGGAACAAAGTCATTTCTTAGAAGCATAAACTTCTTTAAGGCTGATTCATGAACAAAGGGGATGAAAGCTGGTCTGTTCAAAGAAAACACATCCTATGAATCCCCTTTATTAAAGCATTGTAAGAATGTGGAAAATCAATGTTCTCTTATTTCCCTCTCCTAATCTATGTTCCCATAGAGCGGGTAGGCCAGGGTCTGACTCAGGTAACCTCTCCCAGGTGGCCAGGCAGTTGTTGCGTGGGTGATGAGAGAGGCATTACACTTCGAGAAGTGAATTCATAACCACAGCCTCTAAACTTCTGCAAGTTTAGAACAGTTCCCTGTCCTAACAGTGCATGCAAAGTAAAGCCAAAGAGTTACCTAAGATGAGAACAAAACAATGGACTGTCCTAAAAGAAAAGACATATCCAGGCAAGGAATCGGAGGTTCTGTGCCTGGATTGGCCACATGATTTTCTCCCCACTTCTCTACCTTCAGTTAAAGAATCCCAATCCTTGCTAGGTTCAACTCCCTTAAACTGAAGGAAATTTGTTCCGGCCAAACTCAATGGCTCAGGGTACTGTTTGCAAGGTCTTTACATTTTGATGTAAGGTGATGGTGACAAGGAATGTTAAGTGGGCCGTACCTCGTACACATTGCTCTCCTTAACTATATGTGGGGGGAGGGGGTTTCAATTCAGGATCTGTAAAGATTTTTACAATTAAGCATTGAATTCAGAGTACAGGATAAACTCAGTTTGGTTCATAGTTAATTTAATCATATTCTATAAAGAAAGCAACTATAGATACTGGGCATGCACATTCATAGAAGGTTGAAAAGGATTCTGATTTAACTACCCATCCTTTCTCACTAGGAAATGGATAAAACCATTAAGAATAATCATATTTTCCATTTGTAATTCATTTCCTCTCTGATGTTACTGGTATATTGTCCACAAATACATTTCTGTACTGCCCAATGCTGGTCCAAACTGGTCCATGTTGGACTGGCCCTGCCTCATATGAGAGGTGACATATATTGCATTCAAACGGTATTCTCAGTTTCTAAATGCTAGCTTATCAAAGTTCACTACTTCAAGTTCACAACCTTCATCAAATGCATTTCTTCGGCTCCATTTCCATCATTATTTGCTAGTGCACAGATCTGTACAAATGACAGACACGAAGGTGCTAACTCTTCTGCAGTGTAAGTAGGTTCTCGAATACCTTCTGCCAGAGCCCTACAAGGCAAAGCCTCCTGCAGGGTATCTGCAGTGATCCTACAGCCCTTTCCATCTTCCAGCAGGAAAAGAACAAGTTATGGCTTGAAGGTTGCCTGCCAGAGATTCCCCATTACTCACAACACTCTTCTCTGTAATATTGCTTCCAGTGTCTCCCTCTCAGAGAGCTCCCTGCAGGCAGCAGCTGAAGTTAAGGGCTGGTCGTTAAGATAGAGCTATTGAAAAGTTTTGTATCTCTTACACTTACTTTATGTAAGTGTAACTGGGGACCCACACTTCTGATATGGTCAAGACTGTGGAAGCCAGGGCTGGGCACAAAAATGGGATGGGGGAACCCTCTCAACTGGGATGCGTGGAACTACAGCTGTCTGGCAGGATAGGGTCATAGGTGAAGGCAGACCGAAAAAGACACATACAATTCAAGAGAGCCCCCAAACCTAAGGCGCACGGCAAAGGAAAACCTGGTAGGATGATAAGGCAACCACTGACCACAGTGCTTTGGATGCTATGGCTCAGAAGGCAGACGAGAGGTAAATGTGGTTCGTAAATACAAGGAACTTTTTAAAAAAACCCTTGTGGTCTTCACTGTCAATGAAAAGGGATGCTGAGAATAAAACACTAGGTGAGTTTGATGTAAAACCAGGCTCTTGAGAAAAGTTTTAAAAAGCATTTACCTGCTCCTTCTCCAAAGATATGTTATTTAATAACACATTATTTCCCTTTTTTAAATATTTAAAGCTGATTTGTTCTGATTTATTTTTAACATACAGACACTCTTATTTTCATGGATCTCATGGTCTCTAGTTGCCACCTGGGATGTTTCCTTGGGTAACCTTGAGTGAAATTCACATTTTACATTCACAGCTATAAAGCCTTGGTGGGGGGCGAGGGGGAGTCTTCTTTTCAACAAAATGTTCTAAATCAACACAAAAATTTCAAACTAATATCTTCACAAGAATTTACAAGGTGGAAAGGGAATCCTAAATCTTTCCAAAAACCCATCCATTAAGGCAAAAGGCAATATCAATTTTACCTAAATCTCTAAAAGACAACAGTAAATGTCATGGTAAGCAGAGTAATTCTCAATACCCAAATGGGACAGAGAGAGGCAGAAGACTGGAACCATAAAGATGGCAATCATGAGAAAGAGTCAACTGGCCATTGCTAGCTTCGAAGAAGGAGGAAGAGGTCACGAAGGAAGGTATGCAGGAAGCCTCTAGAATCTAGAAAAACTGAGCAAATGGTTTCTTCCCTACAATGTCCAGAAAGAGCTCAGACTTGCCAACACTGATTTTCGCCAAGTGAGACCCACTTCAGCCTTGTGACCTCCAAAACTGTAAGATAATAAATTTTAACAGTTTTAAGCCACTAAGTCTGTGTGAATTCATTACAGCAACAAATACAAGTGTTGAAATGCTTTGGGGCATTTGGGACTCCTTGCTGTTGCCAGTCTCTTTAAGAAATTTGGCATGGAAGACAGTATTCATGCAATATTCATGCATCTTCTTTGAAACAATTCCCATATTTCTTAGCATGTCAATAGGGCCAGCCAGTCTTTCCCTATCGTAAGATATTAAATGATTTGCTCCCAACACAAACTGCTGTGCTCCATCCCCAGAGTTCCTGACTGATGGTGGGGTTGGATGGGGAGGCCTAAGAATGCATTTCTAACAAACTCACAGGTGAAGCTGATGCTACTTGTCAGGGAACCACACTTTGAGACCCACTAGTCTAGAATAGAAAGGTATATATACAATTAAAATACCCTGTGATAATTGTCGTGATGTAAACATATAAATGGTACCCTTACCACAGTGCAGAGGCATGAAAATCAGGCACTTGGGTGGAGAAAGTTTTAGAAAGAAGGGCTATTTCTGTGGACACTTGAAAAGTATGCCCTCAAAGGATGGAAGGAAGGAAGGAAAAGAAAAGTGGGGGGGGGGGGAAGGAAAGGAGTATTTGGCAGAGGGAAACCTGTATGGACAGATACAAAGAGAAAAACTACCTTTCTTTTTTTTTCTTTCAAGAGAACACTGACTAAAGAAAGGGCTATCCATGGGTAAGTGGTGGGAAATGGGGCCAGAAAGGGTGAGAGGGGATACAGGCCTGGTATAGAGACCTTTCCTCGCTAAGCAAAGGAATTGGATGTTATCTCAAATGCTAGACCTGTGCATTGATGTATATAAACAGACTTACACATCACCGGGCTTCCTTGGCAGTGTTGGTGGAGGAATGAGGCTGGTGTTGAGATCAGAAGCAAGGAAAGAGATAAGGAGTGTCTTCCAGGAGTCCCCAGAAAAGCAATGAACGCCTACTATAGTGAAGGTGGAACCTACAAGGCTTGGTTACCAATTAAATATGGGGAATAAGGAAGGAGTGTGGAGGACTAAAGAATGACCATCAGTGTTCTGGCTGGTACATCTGGTTGCCTAAGGGAACCATTCACCAAGAGAGGAAGCACTAGAGGAGAAGTCCCTTGGCTGGGAGATGATGTTGTAATAATGGCTTCACAGGGGCTGAGGTGTCTGGATTATAGCCAAGGGAAGTGGGCCAGATGATAACTGTAAACAACTCTGAGTTACTAGTATTATCAAAGCCCAAAATGAATTTAATGTTCAAATCTAATACAAATATTCACTTATACACTTATGAAAAGAACAAATGTAGTTTTATTTTCATCAGATAATCAGATACCTTTTGTAGAACAGTGTGCAGTGTCCTCCCACTCCTCCCTGGCTTAATGGGTGGCCAGCCCCTTACAGATTCATTGGCATTGGGAAAGAAAAGAAGAGACTAGGAAAGGATTTAATAACAATTCGTTTATGATAAAATACACTTTAAAAAGATTTTATTTATTTATTTATTTATTTGAGAGAGAGTGAGCAAGGAGAGGGGCAGAGGGAGAAGGAGAGAGAGAATCCTCAAGCAGGAGGAGAATCCTGTGCTGAGTACAGAACACGACTTGAGCCTAGATCTCACGACCCTGAGATCATGACCTGAGCTAAAATCAAGAGTCCAACATTCAAGTGAATGAGGCACCCAGGTGCCCCTGTGATAAAATACACTTAATGGTAATAATACTGACTGAGGTAGGTGCTCTTTCTCAAAGCACCTGTTTTGGAGGCTCCTACTTTGCTCTTAATCCCCTGTAAATACACATGGGCTTGTGGATATGTTCTATCTTTGCCCTAAAGAAAGGTATACTGATTGCAATGAAACATAGGCGGAGTGAGGGGTAAATTAGAGTTAATGTTTTCAGGGTTTTTTTTTTTTTGAGATTTTATTTATTTATTTGAAAGAGAGAGAGAGTGAGGAAGCATGAGCATGGGAAGTGGGGAAAGGGCTTCCCGCTGAGCAGGGTGCCTAATGTGGGACTCAATCCTAGGACTTGAGGATCATGACCTGAGCTGAAGGCAGAAGTTTAACTGATTGAATCACCCAGGTGCCCCTATTGTTTTCAATTTTAAGTGACCATATAGATATTACATTAAGAACCTAAATAATTTTTGACACCTGGGTGGCTCAGATGGTTAAGCTTCTGCTTTCAGCTCAGGTCATGGTCCCAGTGACCTGGAATGTGTACCACATTGGGCTCTCTGCTCGTCAGGGAACCTGCTTCTCCCTCTCCTATTCCTCCCCTTGCTTGTGCTCTCTCGCTCTGTCAAATAAAATCTTTTTTTAAAAAAAGAACCTAAATAATTTATGTATATTGACCCCTAACCAAAACATAGCAAATGCTATTATATGTTAAAATCCAAATAAGCCATGTAGTTTTTAAAGACAAAAAGTGAAAGTTGACCTTCTAACAACTTTAATTTAAACAATTAATTATTAATAAAAGACAAAGATTGTAGAAAAGGTCCATTCTAGAAACTTGGAAAATTTTTTTAGAAAGGGAGAGAGAGGGGTGGTGGGAGGGTCAGAGGGAGAGGTGGAGAGAGAATCTTAATCCACGCCCATCACAGAGCCCAACACCGGGCTCAATTCCACAACCCTGAGATCATGACCTGAGCAGAAATCCAGAGTCGGATGCTTAACCGACTGAGCCATCCAAGAACCCAAAACTTAGAGATTTTTTTTTTTACAGAGTACTATATATATGCACACAGAAATATATACAAAGAATACCTGTAGAATTACAGGTAATTTTCATTTTATTTATCTTTTCCTATGCTGTATAAACATTTAATAATAAGCATGTTCTGCTTTTATAAACTAAGGCGATATTATTTTAAGGTATTGTCCCTAATAAAAAAATAAAAGAATTTCAAATTATATTTTAAAGTATATTCTAAACTGAAAACCTAAGATTATGCAGACATCTGTCCCTAAAACATATTTGCCCAACTGCTCCTCACTGTTAAAATGTAGCCAAGTGGTATCCAAAGTGATGTCGGTCTTGGTGGCAGACATCTGGGCTTATGCAGAGCTGGGGGCTAATAGCTTACTCATATATAATTGAGATATAACAGAGAGGTGGGAAGGCTGGACTAAAAAGAAAAAAGGAAATTTGAGGGGCACCTGGGTGGCTTAGTTGGTTAAGCCTCCAACTCTTGATTTTGGCTCAGGTCATGATCTCAGGGTCTTGAGACTGAGCCCTGAGTCAGGATCCATGCTCTCTCCCTCTCCTTCTGCCCCTCCCCTCCCAACTTGGGTGCATGCACACTCTCTCACTCTCTCTCTCAAATAAATACATCTAAAGAAAAGAAAAAAAATAAATTTGTTAAAAAAAAAGTTTGAGGACATAACTTAGAAAGCTATTTTGGATTACTGAAATACTGGGAACCATGAAAGGATGAGGTTAAAAGGAGGGTTTTCCTCCAAGGTAAACCATTCTAATTTGAGCCCCCTTAGAGGCAAAGATAAAGAACATGCACCATACTGACATAAGTCAATATACACAGATCTGTCAGTCATAAAGCACACAGCTAAATCTTTCATGTAAGAATAGGCTACCATCCGTAGCTCATCTATTGCACAAATGTCTCCCAGGATACCAATTCAGAAGAAAAAGTCTGGAATAAGGATTTATGCGGATAAGCACAAGACTTTACAGACAGTCTTCAGTAATTTGATCACCAAGACTCTAGGAAACACCAGGCCTATATGTAATGTCTGCTTAAGCTAAATTCCACAGTTTGTTCACAGTCCCTGTCAGTTTATTGAAAGTCAATCATTCTTATAACTTGGATAGTAATGAGAAAATTGAAAAATGAATAAGCAAAGAGGACAAAACCTGAAGAAAATATTTAGTATATTAAAGCATTCCAAAGGTGAACTTTCTCCATGTTGTAACAACAAATATTTGTAATTCATGTTTTCAAACACCTTACATTAAAGCAAACTTTCATCGTAAAACTGGATAGCATGTAATTTTCTGATGAAAAAGGGAAAGTGATGGCAAAAATGGCTCATGTTGGTTAGCTACTGCTGTGTAACAAATCATCCCCAAACTCAGTGACTTAACGCTCTAAGCATTTTTATGATTGCTCATAACATGAGAGGTAGTCCAGGTGGTTCTTCTGGTCTCAGATGAGCGCTTGCCTATGTCTGCGGTCGGGTGTGGGTTGGGTTGGTAGCTCTGCTCATTTTGGCCGGCACTCACATGTTTTGAGGTTGGCTGACTTTAGGTTTGTCTAAGATGGCTGTGAAGGGGAAAAAAATGAGCTCTCCTCAAAGTGTTCTCTCATGTACCAGCAAGGGAGGCCAGGTTTATTCTGAAGGTGGCAGGGCTCTGAGAGACAGTGAAAGGACACAAGGACGCTAGGCTCAGTACTGGAACACTGACACTTCTACCCATTCTGCTGGCCAAAGCAAATCACCCAGCCATGCTGAAGGCATGCTGAAAGGGATAGATTTAGGAAGGAGTGGAGAACTGAAGCCAATGTGGCCATCAGTCTACCACATGCACAGACCAAAGAGAATATCTGAGTCAGATATGAGGGGAGAAGTTAAAGCTCAGTGAGTGACGGTCAGTGAGGTAAATAGACTGCCCAACTCTTTCCTATGCTGTGACGACATGTGATTAAAAAAACAAAACTAGTTTCATTCAGCAGAGGAAAAAGCATTCCATAACCCCACTTATGCCAACCAAATATGAACACCACCTGTATCACATTTTTACCCGGATCTGACCTTGAAAGACGCTAAAAACACAACTGAGTTCCCCCTATTGGAAATGAAATATAGCTATTGACTATGTTGTCAAAGAAAAAATGGCATGATTTTATTTGGCATCATATTGTTGAAACTGTAATGAGGTATGCTGAATTGTGACACTTTTCAGAATGATTTCAGATAATAAAACTTTGCCAAGAGAAGTCCAATACCTGATACTTTTTTTTTCCTGAATTATCCATTTAGTCACTACTTCTTCCCCTTTCTTAGTTTTTGCAGACACAATCCAAGCAGATTGCCTTTTAGTGTCTTGGGTTCCTGAGCTACTTGTAAATCAAGAATAGTTGGATCCAGAGTAGTAATAAGTAGATAATCCAGAGTAGTAATGAGTAGTAATCCAGAGTAGTAATAAGGAATATTTAGCCACGGTATGGCGTGGGCACTGATCAGTCAGATCCTAGCCTGGCACGATTCTGCTATGCTGTGAGTCCCAACACCACCACCCCACTTAGAAGAAGGGATGAAAGATGCCTCCCCCTTCAACTCCTGGGAGAAGGGCACTTTGATGAGACCACTGAGAGGGCTGAGTATGTGTTCTCTGAAGCATTAGGGACACTCTGGACTGCCGTCTAGAAACCTAGGTTGAGGAGACAAGCTGACTAATTCCTCTGGCAGCTGAGGAAGAGGAAGCTGGCAACACTGGGGTCGGCTGGCAGAGCCAGAGTTTATTAGGAAAAAGGAAGTGTGTTTCTCGTGGGCCAGACACTGTCCTTCACTAAAGGCAGCCACTATGGAAGTGATCTTGGGCTCTGGTACCAGAGAGCCACCTGGAGGGGTAAACACAGCTCAGTGCACAGAAGCTGTAAGTATCACCAGGTTCTCAGAGGCCGAAGAAGAAATAAAGAACTAACTGGAAGAGAGAGGCATTCATCTTCCTCAAGGAAACTCCAGGGAAAGGTGTAGAGCAATGAAAGCAATTCGTATCAATCACAAAAGTGCCCATAGAAGACAGAATCAATTCTTAAAACCTGTGGTCAGGCCCGGAAAGCAGTAACCCAGTTTCATATCGTGCCAGTCAAGTGAGACCTTTCCCAGTCTCTCACCTCTCCCCCTTCAATCCCTTGCACATCAGCTCTGGAGGGCAAAGACGTCCACTTAAGGAAGCAGAGGAAGAGACATAAAAACAAATATGGGTAAGGCAGGGAGTTGACCACAACAGCCCCCGCCAATTGTTAGTTTTCCACCAGCCTCGGCTGGAAAAGTAGAGAAAGGCCTCACCCTTACATCGATTCCAAAGCCTGACCATCACGTTGGACTGGGCATTTTAATTACAGATCTGCAGTCTTTCCATCCTCTAAGAGCGTAGACATAGTTCTCAGATGACCCCAGTTTTCACTGCAAGTGCAGCATGCAAAGGCAAGAACACACTTGGTAGTCTGTGTTTTTTCAAATGAGATAGTTCTCCATTCTTTTTTTTTTTTAAGATTTTATTTATTTATTTGTGAGAGAGAGAGAGAGAGAGCGCGCTCGGGAGAGTGAGCACAGGCAGACAGAGTGGCAGGCAGAGGCAGAGGGAGAAGCGGGTTCCCCGCCGAGCAAGGAGCCTAATGTGGGACTCGATCCCAGGACGCTGGGATCATGACCTGAGCCAAAGGCAGCCGCTTAACCAACGGAGCCACCCAGGCGTCCCGGTAGTCTGTGTTTTGAAGGAAAGGCCATGTGGCTAGATGAGCGGGAGTGAGGAAAGAACCGCAGGTCAAGGGCTTAGAAATTCAGAGGAGCCGAATTGTATGGCCACGGAGAAGAAATCAGACATGAAGTACAATACGAAACCACCAAGGACCAATTTCCATTCTCAAATGATTGCCTTGATTACTGTGTACAGAAAGGAGGGCGGGCAGCTGAGAATGGGGACCGGGTGATGAGTGACTGAATGTGTTAGCCAGCTGCTCCCAAATCACCTCGAATACTTACTGAAAGGTCAGATTACTAAACCCATCCACCCCACAAACCTACTGAATCAGAGTCTTGTAGGAACAAGGCAAAGGCTGCTATTCTCAGCTGACTCTCCGAGATTCTGAATGCGGTCAGTATCGGGAATCACCCCCCTCTGTCACACATTGGCCATTCTATGAGTACCCACAAAAGATCTTTTGCTCACTATCAGATTTATGTTCTCCGTGAAGTGTGCATGTTTTTAAACCTGCTTCTTTGCTTCAACCACATTTCATCCATCATTAACAGTGTGCAGGATTTTCTGGCTCAAATATTTTTGGTTTCAAATTTAACTTGGGCTTAATTTTACTACATATTCTACCTTTATATTCTCTTTCCCTGATTTTTAAAAATATTTTATTTATTTATTTATTTGACAGAGATCACAAGTAGGCAGAGAGGCAGGCAGAGAGAGAGGAGGAAGCAGGCTCCCCGTGGAGCAGAGAGTCCGATGCGGGGCTCGATCCCAGGACCCTGGGATCATGACCTGAGCCGAAGGCAGAGGCCTTAACCCACTGAGCCACCCAGGTGCCCCTTTCCCTGATTTTTTATACATGCTATTTTTTCAGTATTTATACATCCATTTTGTTGTTTTTAAGAATTAAACTGGGGCACCTGGGTGGCTCGGTTGGTTAAGCGTCTGTTTTTGGCTCAGGTCATGACCCCATGGTCCTGGGATCGAGTCCCACATTGGGCTCCCTGCTCAGTGGGGAGCCTGCTTCCCCTTCTCCCTCTCTCTGCCTCTCTGCCTGCTTGTGATCTCTCTCTCTCTCTCTCTCTGTCAAATAAATAAAAATCTTTAAAAAAAGAATTAAGTTGCTACCTAAGCAGTTTTCAGAACAATAAAATCCACTGCACAAACATTTCATTTACACTTACATCCATTATAGCTTCAAAACCTTCTCCCATATAAGGCAGAACTCACATTATTGTTTTCCTTAAAGAAAGAAGCATTCACATTAATTGTATCTTTCTGTCCACCAAAGTCATTTGAACAACCCCTGAATGAGTTGACACCTAAAGCCATTTAAAGATTTTGTCTGCTGGAACACATTCATCTGATCTGCTTTGCTGCATAACATCATATTTCCCAAACGTAACTGAAAATAAATCATCTCTTAAAATTCTACCTCTTGAGCCTGTAAAATTTTATCACAATACTGCTGTTTCATCCAGTACATCATCTAAGTGGTTTCCTATCACCCCGTGAATTTAGATAAAAGCAGGAGAGTTCTTCATTAACAGTTAAGAAGATGTAAAGTGAATTTGACTTATCTTCTTATTACAAGAAACAAATAATAGGATTGTATCTTAAGAGTGGAGTTTTAGCTGTTCCTGAACTCGGGCAAACTAGGGAAACAAGTTTGTATCAGTCCACATACCTACAATAATATAATAGAGGCATTTAGCCCTGGGGCACCTGGGTGGCTCAGTTGATTAACCCGTTGACTCTTGATTTCAGCACAGGTCATGATCTCAGGGTCTTGGGATTGAGCCCCATGTGGGGCTTTGACGCTCAGCTGGGAGTCTGCTCAAGAAGTGTCTCTCTCTCCCTTTCACTCTGCTCCTCTCCCCACTCACGTTCTCTCTTAAAAGTAAATTTTAAAAACCTTTTAAAAAAAAGAAGCATTTATCACCAAGAGTTCACAGTATTGTGCTCTGTGCTTTTAGTAACAAGGCTTTCTCACTAGAAATACTGCATTAACGCTGGACTCTCAAACCGCTAGCTGTGATACATCGCTTACTTAAAAATATATATGTTAGTTATTTTAGGCTGATCAAGGTTAAAATGGCTGTTTATATGATTTCTTACTTCAGCTCTAAGCTCAGATATGTGTTTGCATCTGATCAGCCAAAAAAAAAAAAAAAAAAAAGAACTTGCTTTGCCTGCATCCAACAGAATAAAATGATAAATTAGCCATCAGTTTATCCTTTGCCAAAAAGAAATATGTTCTAAATTTATATACTATAAACTGCCTAATAAATTATGTCCACATACCACACATTTCATGATTCTATTATATACCATTTAGGGGAGGAAAAACCACAGATGTTTATTCAAATGACATATAATAACATCCTAAGACATATGAATTCTGTATAACGTGTAAGTGGTTACCTTACCAGGAATATAACAAGTCCTTGTAATGCAAAAAAAATGATTTTAAAGTGAAATTCATGCAATTTAGTAATCACTTTTCTCTTTTCCAGTACAAAGTCCTCTGGCAGTCTTCACTGGTAATTTCATGCTAAAATGTTCCAAGTTTAGAATCCTTGACCAATAAAAGAAATAGGAAAGAATATTTTTTTTATCTCAAGTTAAAGGAAAACACTTACCTCATGATAAAGAAACCCAAGCAAATGTGAGTTTGTGACTATAGGAACAGGTATCATTAATACATTATTTGAATTCCTCCATGGCACCTAAATTGTAATTTAAAGCCCAATAAACAAAAACCATAAAAACGGGCCCAAACTCTACCATGAAATGGAGAATCATAATAAAATCCATTTATCCCTGGGGGTGTCGGGGTGGCTTAGTTGGTTGAGCATCTGACTCTTGGTTTCGGCTCAGGTCATGATCCCAGAGATGTGGGATCAGCCCTGCCTCAGGCTCTGTGCTCAGTGCAGAACTTGCTTGAGATTCTCTGCCTCTCCCTCTCCCTCTGACGCTCCCCCTGCTCACTCGTGCTCTACATCTCTCAAATAAATAAATAAAATCTTTTAAAAGACCCAAAACTAAAAAAATCTATTTATGCCTGAATATTTAGTTTAAGACAATGATAAGAGTAGCACACACTTCACCTAAATAACGCCATTTAAACAGTGCTAGGACATAATGTTACTTAAGACCAATAAGTGTGATGCATTATGTGAGTCCAACCATTCTGAAAAAAAAAGTATTAACAAGTAACAGCATCCCCATCAGCTTAGAGCCTACAGAGTCAATTACTTTGCCCATATCTTTCCAAATGATTTAGTAATACCTTTTAATATTACAAACATAAATCCATCAAAGAACTGCAATTCCAATATATTTTGGTGCTTTTGGAGCTGCCTAAAAATGGAAAAGCATCCGAGTGAAATGCATTATATACTTATTATACCTCAACATTTCAGTGCCTAACACGGTAAATAATTCCCTACCATCTAGCAATCTGTCTTATGTATATTCTCGATTTGTACTTACGGGAGTTTTGCTATTCTTTGGGAAATTAGTGTTAAAACATGGTTTTCAAAAAACTGGTATGTGATTATGCTTAAATTCACAAAAACATAGCATTTTTACAACCATACTGAAATTCCATCCTTTCACACAGGTTCACAAAATACATCACGAAAACAAAAACAATAGTTTTAGAAGTCGAACAATGCAAATTTATTTCAGGAACACACACTACAAAAGATCACCTCTGGGTCCATTAATAATGCTAAGAGAATGAAGTTGTAAAAAAAAGGTGTGCTCAACTGAGTCATTTATCCATACCACAGTATAGAACTTGAAATAAATCCTAAAATCAAGGTTTAAAACCATTTTAAGAGACAAGATCCTAAGAGTTGTTTGTTTGTCAGTGAGCTTTACACCCAATGTAGGGCTTGAACTCAGGACCCCAAGATCAAGAGTCACGTGTTATACCAACTGAGCCAGCCAGGTGCCCTGTAAGTGTTTAAGAGGTAATTTTCCTTCCACAAACAATGTTTAATTAAAAAGTTAACTATATTTAAGGTTTTTTCATCAGCTCTTCAGTTCAAAATACTATTATCATTGTTAATATGATCTACATCTTCTTTTCTGATTTGAAGAATGAGATTGAGGAAGTAGGGCTGGAGAAAGTGAACCTTGCATTGGTGAAGGAGGTAAAAATCCTTTTGACATAGGCCATATACCAGGATTTGTAACATGTGGTTGTATAAATGGAAGGCTCAGAGTTTCTTGTTCTTCAGTGAACTGGGGTAAAGAGTTAATGATTATGATGGTTAAAAGGGAATCCACTTACAGATGGGCCACAATTTTGAGAAGGAGGACATCCTGGAAGAGAAGAATTCATCTAAGGTAGCACCTGAGCAATAATATATCCAGGGGAAGAAGTTAATGGTGATAGACCAGAAGTCATGGGTGGAGGTGGCACTTGACTACAAACCAAGTAAGGAGTACCTGAATCCTAGGGAGAGATGACATTGGCTGGCTTAGTGGTAGTGGAGTAGATGGGGGAGAGGGGTACCCAAGCTCTAGAGGCATAATAGGATGAGGGTGCCATTCCACTGATTGATTTCAATATTTAGGATGATGACAAGCAGGAGCTGGAACAGGTAAAGAGGGTTCTTTAGCACCAGGATTTGAGTCATCCTGAATAGGGATGATGATCAAATTGCTGTGTTCTCTTATTGAAATACTAATGGTTTCTTGATGGACTGAAGGAGGTGAGGGTGGAGACAATTGCTGAAGGAGCACGTAGATCCTCCCATGGCACAGGATACATAGTAGGTGGTGACGTCATTATGTGCTGCTCTGATGGGATACAGCTCATATGGTCCTTGTCTTAGGAGTATTGCATGAATATCAGCTGTCAGTGAAGCAATATGACAATGAACCTTCCCCAGTGGAGCACAGTTAAGTTTTTCATCTTTCTTATGATGGTGGTTGATAAGAGCTCATAAGTCTTTTTCAGACATATATGTTTGCTTGCATTCTTGGACAGTGCTGCCCATGAGGACGGAACTTCACATATGCTCCCTAATGAGCAGTACAAGAATACTACAGCCTGGACACATCTTATCTTCATTTTCATCATATAAATTAGCACAGTCATAGCAAAAGGCGTACTTGCACAGAATCACTGGCCCATGAATTTGAATAGGCAAATCACATTTGTCACAGAAATGCACTGACGAATCATCCTTTTCCCCTGTGATGTTCATCTTATAGTCCTCCCAAAGGCATTTGGGAACTTTTTCCTTTTTTCCCAACAGTTCCCCTCCTTTATAGTCACACTGCCCATCTTTGTTATATTCAAACTCTTCTTCACCAACAGGCATCCCCTTCATAATCCTTGCAACTTGAGACACAAATTTGGCTTTGCTCACGTGCTTGAGAATGAGCTTTAAAGACATTTGTCTGTGAACATCAAGGCCACCTCCTGATCCAGAATTCTCTGTGCCCGGTAACCCATCATTAGAGGCAGTGGAAGGCACATTTCAGCTCAAACTGCAGCTGGGAATAGGAGCCAAAGACTCACCTTCCTCTGGCCCACACAGCTTGGGCCTCCAGAGTCTTTCTTCTTCTCTCTCCTGCCCTATCTTACTGCTCCAGTGAAGGATTCAGGCACAGGTTGCACAGGGGAAGAAAGAGCTTTAGTTGAGCTGTTGAGATTGCTAAGTGATTCTTCATGAGCCACAAGAGAAAATGGCCTCTAACTGTGGAAACAGACTGATGGGAATGGGGAAGGGGAGTGTAGTAGTAACTCATAGACCGTTGCCTTCTAGACTTACTTATCTTTATCTGAATGCATTTCTGTAAGCTGCCTTAAATCCCTTGATAGTGTGTGTGTGTGTGTGTGTGTGTGTGTGTGTGTGTGTGTGTTTGTGTACATCTATATGTAGAGGCATACACAGATATATATCTATATATATATATACACACACATGCGCCTCTAAGATTTTGTTATGATACTATGAATTTAAAATCATCTTTGTCTGGAGGAAGGGAGCATGGTATTTATCTTCTCAAGGAAAAATTATGTGGAAGTAGTGAACATGGTAATTTCACAGGGCTAGACATTTGATATTCTTTCTTTAAAAATGATTATGGGTGTATAGGCCAAATTTCTCCAGGTCTCACCTTCCTGCAGGTAGGAACTGGACTACCAAAAGAATAACAGACCATGTTTACTTGGCTCTACCCTCACCCAAAACTGTGGCTCCCCTGCACCTCAGAGGGTCTCTCCTGAAGGTTCAGACATTCAACCTTTTGGCTTTGTTGACTATCAAGTCTCCCCAAAAAATACCCCCCAAAATTAATCAACCGAAGCCAAGATTTTTAAGACTTACTACGGTACTGGAGAACACTCCCTTAACAGAACCTATCATCTTGAAAGTGGGATAGCAGGGTGTGATCTTAGGGATCAGGCTGGGTAATATTAAGATAGGTCTTGTAGGCTGGATTGGGCAGATTTGATAATATGACAGCTATAGATCAGTAAGTACAGGGAGTTGTGAAGAGTGAAGCAGTATGCTATAAGTGAACTCTTTCAGTTGGCTCACAAACTTATCTTCCAGGAAGAAGTATTTCCTGGAACAAATAGTTAAATTTGCTTATTCTCAGAATTGTTTAACATAAGACCAGAAAACTATCCCCAGTCCCATATTGTTTAACGCACGTGATCACATTGGTTTCAGTACTCAGCCACCATCCTCTTTTCTCTGGCTCTGGCTTGTTCAGATTCTTGGTTACACCAATGTTGGAAACACAGCAATGCCCAGAGAGCCACCAAGAGCACCAGCGCCCACCTATGCCCGAAGTCACTGCTTCCTCAGCAAAGAAATGATACTCATTGAAGGTGCTAAGTACAAGAAGATAAATGGACTTCATTGCCCTCCTTTCTTCCACTCTGTTACATGGGCTACAAAGTACTTCAGACTTTTTCTCCCTGAAGACATAAAGAGATTTTTCAGAAACCATCTTTTTGGAGAGGAGAAGGAAGTCGAGGGAAATTGGAAGGGGAGATGAACCATGAGAGACTATGGACTCTGAAAAACAACCTGAGGGTTTTGAAGGCGCGGGGGGTAGGAGGTTAGGGGAGCCAGGTGGTGGGTATTATGGAGGGCACGTATTGCATGGAGCACTGGGTGTGGTGTAAAACTATGAATTCTATTACACTGAAAAGTAACCAAAAAAATAAAAAATTTTAAAAAAAAGAAACCGTCTTTTTCACTTGCTCTCAGTTATGTGCGCCCCCTCACCCCCTGCCACCACACTCTGCACCGCAAGGATCTGGCAGTGCAAGCAAGCTCACCGTAGTTGGTTTAAATCTGAATATACAGTGCCACTCGCCTCTCACGCTTTCCCCTAGTTTTTCAGCTTTCTCAGTATTCCAGCACGGGGGACTCTCTAAGGATTCATTCACTCACAAGAGGCAATGTGCTACTTCATACAAGTAACTTCTTTATGGGCCTACCTCATGGAGTCTCCAAACACACCTCACCTCCCCAAACACTAAGGCCAGGGTACTTCATTCTCTCAAACCAGGCCTCCCATTACAGGCTGATTTAATTTTTAGATAGTTTGAAATTATTTGGGCTTAAAAAAAAAGATGCACTTTTTCATAAGTCAGAGTAGTTCTTGGAACAGTATGGATTCTCCCCCTATGGTAAACAATGAACCAGAATTCTGAGCCCAAACTAAACTGGACAGCATTCAGATCTATGTACATGTTCCTGCTTTCCAAGTACAACTACTCGCTGGCCAGGCCCTTTATGAGGATTCGGTATTCTTTTTTATTTTTTTAGCAATGTGCACATAATCCAAATACCGTGAATACAAAGAGAAAAAAAATCTGTCAGAATGTCCATAACTTATTTCCTCTTCTTTCCTAGAACCAACATTTCTCTGTCTAAACTGAGACATTTCTCAGATGACACAATTCTGTCCTGACACTTTAACCCTGAATGAAAAAAGCCAGTTCTCTTTACTACTTGGCTCAATTTGCTTTTATTGTTCATTGCGCCTACTTCAAATTATTTTCGAAATACATTCTCCAAGTTCAGCCTTTGAGTCACAGAAGCATGCTTTACCACAGACGGGCGATGTTAACTTCTAATCTAGACATTTCACACCCAGAGCTGCTCTGATTCAACACTTACAACAGCTTGGCTTTGAGTATCTGTTTGTTTATAGCTGAGAAGCTGGAACTGAAAGTCCTTAATAAATATTATTAGATGAAATTGTTGATAAGATAAAGGGTATTGACCTTCCATTTATGCCCATCAGATTTAAGAAGCTATCTTGCTACACTTGAAAAGTTGCCTTTACAAACTGATCCGTATTTAGTGCCTTTAAATGAAAAGTTAAATGGGCTTCCATTCAGCAGTCTCCTTTAGGGCACAGAGACTCTGTCCTTCAATCTCGGTGCTCTTAAAAGTTGCTAGACTTCCATTCGATTGACAAAAGAGAAGTTCAGTTTCGGTCTGTCAGCCTGTAACAGTGATTGGATATAAAATGGTTTGGGCTTGGAGATTTAAAAGAAAGTGGACCTTTCAGAATTGTTTTGACTCATGGAGGCCTTTTACAATTCGGCTGCCTCAAAAGAAATCTGAATGAGGCTGACAACGAAGAATTATGGACCGCGCAAAGCAAGAGTATCGACGTGCACAATTAATGCTAGGAAACAGGTTGAGACATCTCTGTGGAAGCCACATGCCATCTGGCCCAGAAGCAGTCATTCTACCAGAGTGACACCAAAGGTCGGCGGGAGCAAGAGCCCGATGTCCCGCTGCCAGGCTCCTGGATTTTATTTCTCGTTTAAGGGAATCTGATCTGTCATTCCTCTGGCTCCTGTGGGCTTTAAATTCACATAATCAACATATCACTGCCAGAGACTTAGTAATAGCTAAGGCAGTTTAAAGGTGAGTGGAGAATAATCTTGCTCCCAAGCCAGATGCCTTCAGTTCTACAAAGAAGTAAAAAGTCCATCTTGGGTTCCAAAAAGTAAGGCAAATTGCCCTGTGTGAAAAAGACCTCCGCTCCCGTCCCAAATGTGTCTATTTTACATCCTGGCAAGGGAGGGCTGGCCCTCTGCAAAAGTTGAGAACGGTGGTTCTCAAAATGTGGCCCACAGACCTCTAGGGATTGCCAAGGCCCTTTCTGAGGGTCCTTGGGGTCAAAACTCTTTCCATAATAATATGAAAGCATTGTTTGGCTCTTTAACCATTTGACATTGGCAATGATGACATTGGCAAAAAGTGATGGTGGATGGAAGAGCTGGCATGTTAGCATGAAGCAAGGCAACGGCCCCAAATTAAACGAGTCATCTCTGTTATTTTCTACTGTGGCTTGGTAAAAAGAAAATGCCAGTTTTACTTGAGAACATCCCTGATTAAGTTCAAAAAATTATTAATGGTAATAAATCTCAACCCTTGAGTACACGTCTTCTTCCTATTTGGTGCGACCAAATGGAAAGTACACACAAAGCACTTAAGCTGCATGGTTAAGTATAACGGTTGTCTCAAGGGAAAGTATTTATGCCATCATCTGAGTTGGAAGGTGAACTGCACCTACTTCAAATTTTCTGCTTTTTTTTTTCTGGAACACTGTTTTCACTTGAAAGAATAACTGAAAAACTATGGCCATTCAAACTTGAGTATTAGGCAGGCATTTTTTTCAAAAATGACCAAAATCAGCTTGTCACTTTAAGAAAAACAACTGACAACTTGTTGCCAATTATAAAATTCAATCTTTTGAATGAAAATTAGAGTTTCTAAACTTTTCTATCTGCCACCACGATCCTAATAGCTTCCTAGTACTAAATGAAGACTCACCTGATGAGATCAGTGGTGACTAATACTGAAGTTAATTTTTTGGAATTGCATAATGAAACGTGTCAAAATTTGGAAGTTCTGCATAACTCAGGGAACCACTATTTTCCAAATGATCAATGGCTGATGTTATAAAATCATGCATGATTTAAAGACCCATTTAAAATCAAGACAGTAGTGGATTTCAATATAACAGAGTATGAAAACTCACTGATATGTTTCAGATTCCTCATTGCAACCAATCTGGAGGAAAGTACCACTTGTTGAGTTTTGTTTTAGTTTCAAAACGTATCTACAATGACCTAGAAGGCTGGTTTTTTTTAAAGATTTTATTTATTTATTTGACAGAGTGAGAGATCACAAGTAGGCAGAGAGGCAGGCAGAGAGAGAGAGGGGCTCCTCACTGAGCAGAGAGCCCGATGTGGGGCTCGATCCCAGGACCCTGAGATCATGATCTGAGCCAAAGGCAGAGGCTTAACCCACTGAGCCACCCAGGCACCCCCTAAAAGGCTGTTTTAATACTCCCCCGCTTTCCAGCACTATATCTGTATGAGCCTGGGATTTTCTTCCTGTATTTAACCAAACCAAATATCACAAAAAATTAAATGCCAGGGTACCTGGGTAGCTCAGTCAGTTAAGGGTCCAACTCTTGATTTTGGCCCAGGTCCCGATCTTAGGATCCTGGGATCTAGCGCCCGCATCAGGCTTCGCAATCAGTGGGAAGTCTACTTCTCCCTCCGCCACTCCCCCTGCTCACTCTCTCTCTCCCTTTCTCTCTCTCAAACAAATAAATAAATACTTTTTAAAAAAAAATAGATCATAAGCAGATGCAGGTATGAGAATCCAGCTGTCTTCTTTTAAACTAGACACTGAAGAGATTTACAAACATTTAAAACAATGCTGCTCTTCTCACTAATGTTTTTTCTTTTGGAAAATAGATTTTTCACAAAAATGTGTTGTTTATGCTCGTATGTAATGGTTTATTATTGTTATTTTAAACTGAAATAATAAAGATTTTAAAGTTTCTCAATAGATACACTGCACATAAACAAAAGTTCTTTGGGGTCCTCCATAATACTTAAGAAGGGAAAGGAATCCTGAGAGTAAAAGAACATTGGAGAACTCTTGTTCTAGATGGTATTTCATGCCTTTTCACCTGTCCTCTCAGAGATGAAATCTTCCCACCCCCCCTTCACTTCTCTAAACTCTGTCCCATCCAAACCAAACTACCCAGAAGACCCCAGAACATCCCCATGTTCAAAACTGGCTGATGGTAACACGGGAAAGGGAAAGCAAGATGGAGATCACTTAAATGCCAAGCACTATGTCATGCACCTAATATATGGTATTTCACTGAATCCTCACGATAGCCCTAAGAGGTGAAAGTAGTAATGATATGCCCAAATAATGGGGCAGCAAGACACAGGGTGGAGCCAACATTATTTCAAGGGTCAGCAAAATCACAAAATCACTAAGAATGATGTGTAGACCAAATAAATAAAAACATCTTACAAATACCACGCTACCAATTTTCAAATACCTGTGGGCAGTACATACTTAAAATGAAACTTGATTGTAAAGCATCATCAAATTCATAAAAGCTTCTGGTCATTTTGGCTTTTTACAATTTCAGTCAATGGATCATGACACGTGTGTGGGAGAAAAAAAACCTGTAGACAATGAACAGGAAACCAAAGAGATGCTCATGTTTGAAAAATATTGAGAATCACTGCACTGCAGCATTGTAATCACACTGGATCCAAATCCAAACCAGCAGAGTCCGTACCTTTGGGACAACACTAAACTATTTAGAATGGCATCCTTACCACTAAAAGCCTACTTTTTGCCATCAAAGTATTTAAGACTGTAGACAATGAAGTCAATACACAAATATGAAACCAGAAGCCCAGTACAGTACAGGGTTGGATGAGGGTGGTAAATAACAAAAATTCAACCAAGTCAATTTTAAAGATCTAAGTGGCTTTATGCATTGATTCCTGAATTGGGCAGCATCCCACCTAGTCTGTAGGGGATGCTCCATAGGACTACGGAAAAAGAAAGGTTTTTAAAGGTAGAGGGGGAGTGAAAAAAGAAATTATTAGCAAAGAATCCATTGTTTTGGTAAAGTTGCTCTCCTAAAGGTAAATGAAAGGGTCTATCAGTAAAGTCCCTAGCGCTGACCAGGAAATTCCCGCGCTGACCAGGAAATTCCCACGCTGACTCATTAAAGGTGACATTTCTTTTAAACTAGGGAAGTGAACAGAAAGTGCTCTAAGAGTTCTGGGTATGTAGAAAACTTCTAGTCAAGAGGATTTGGGATGAACTAAGACTGGATCTGCATCTTGAAAGATAGAATTTAACTGGCCTTCCAAGTCAAGGCACCAGAATAGACAAAGACAGATGTGGAAATCCCTTGTGTTCAAGGGCAAGATGTTCAACTCAATAGAGGGCTCATATAAAAAAGCAGTGGGAGATACAGTTGGAAAAGAAGTTACGCACCAAATGGTAAGGGTTTGGATGGATGAAGGAGGGGTATAAACTTACCTCAACAGGCGATTCAGAATCATCGAGTAAAGATCTAAAAGAAAGAAAGCGGAGCACTGTGTAGTTTGGCAAACTGGAAGAGGCATCAGAAGATCTTACTAGGAAGCAAATTACAGTTCAGAACTGAGATTTTTCAAGTCAGAGTAGGGGAATAGAAGGCAAAAGGAACAAATATGAGGGAGACATTGAAAGGCCACAGTTTGGTGACTGAATTAATGGGAGCAGGCACCAGAGAGAAGGGAAACAGAGGACTTGAAGTTTTCAAGTCCAAAAGATTATCACGTGCTCTAGCTAAGACCGAACTAGCCTGAAACACACAAGCTTACTCAACATCCTCGCAAGTCTGGTGCTGGTCCCCCAGAAGGTCTGAGGTCCATGTTTAGTGACATGGAAGAATTCTGCCTTAGTCAGAAAAGGTAACAAAGACAATATCCTGAACTCACTACTGATCAAGTCATCTGCCATTTGGGAGGTGCCTACTCCTCCCCACCCCCTGGCAGTGAGATGAATTTATCTTACAGGCTGTATCTGCCCACTCAGTAGCCAGGCCCATGTCCAGACTGCTCTCTTCACTGAGCAATTCTGCTGGATTCTCCCTGGACTGCTGGACCATCAAGGCCTTTGGAGTTGGTTTTGGTTTTGTGAGGATGCTACCTGGGATTGGGGGCCTTGCTTTTGAACTGACATCTTGGGCTTCTGGCCCATGACTCAATTGTGCTTGGCTTTACTCCACAGCTGTGGGTGACAGGCACCTGGCTCAACTCCCTCTGCTCTTTTCCAGACTTTCCTCAACTCTACATTGCCCCCTAGCGATGGCTCAGTGAGCAAGATCAGCTGGGGGATTTGAATAGTACTAGGTCTGGTTCTGAATGGTGTTGGGCAAGAGTTAAAAGAGAGAGGACCAAAGAAATGACAAGAAGGAGAATGACAAGGAAGAAGCTCGAGATGAACACTTTGAGGGTGAAGAAAGGGAAGGAGGGTGGCATGATGACGAGCTAGTACAGGAAGGGCTCTGCTGGAGAGAGGAAGCCTGGCTGTCCTCCCATCTGGCAAGGGCAGACCAAGGGCTCAGTTACAGCATGAGGGATTTACAGAAGGTAGAAGAATTTCTTGGACAAATGCAGAAATGGGTTTCAGAGGGCTTTTGTGTAATTACCTTTGCAGGTAATTACATGGCTGAGAATAGCAAGTTTGTTCCAGCAGCCAGAAGGTGAAGGGGCCTTTGCTTGTTGTCCCTTCTGTAACTCCCCTCTTCTTTTACTATGGGAATAGAAATTTTCACACTCTGTGTAGGCCCCTGTGGAAAAGCTCTGAACCCTTCTCCAGAGCAAAGGCTCTTGGCCAATTTCTGATATTTTTAGAATAAAATTAGCTAGTAAAGCTGTCGCCCCAGTGGTCACCAGAACACTGCAGTGGTGATAATTCCAAAAGTGATAGAGGCAATTTCGGACTAAATGATATCCTAGGCAGACAAAAAATTGTTTCTTTAACTGAAGGATTGCATGGCTGAGTTTTAATTAGAATGGATTAATACAGTGTTCCCATTTATAAAAACCAAAATTGAAAGGAAGGAAGTGCAATGAGGCAATTAAAGTAAGGAAAATATCACCCAGATCCTCTTCCACCCAAACATCACCCTTAAAAAAGAGAGGGGAAAATTAAAAATGTATGTTGTTCTTTCTATACCTAGATAATCTCTGTACCTAAAATCTCAGAGTATCACATACTTACATCAATTTCCAGTCCATCTGTATATACGTGTGTGTGTGTACATTTATATATGTATGTTGATTCATACTTTTTTTGCACCTCTAGAATCATACAAACACATGCATAGATTGTTTCTACAATAGTACATGTCAGTGTATATAAGTACCACATGTTTTCTAGTTCTAGAGCAGCATTAACAGAGGGCTTCTCAAGCCAATTACCTTTTCCCCCTCAACTGACTCATTCGGCTAAATGAAGAAGTGCGCACGCTAGTGCAGATGACCTACATGCTCCTCCGATGAAAACATATGAAACGTGTCACTGAGTGTTCATTTATTTCAAGATTTTATTTGTTTATTTGAGAGAGAAAGAGAGAGAGTGCACAAGTGCATAGAGGGAGAGGAGAGAATCTCCAAAAGACTCCCCGCTGAGCACAGAGCCCACTTGGGGCTCAACCCCAGGGCTCCAGGGATCATGACCTGAGCCGAAGGCAGACGCTTAACCAACTGAGCCACCCAGGAAACCCAATGAGTGTTCATTCTGAGAAGCAATGGGAAGTAGTTGACAAACTTTCTCTTTTGTCACAGCGGTGTATTTGGCCTATGAAACTGTAGAACGGTGTTAAGGGGGAAAAAAGAAAGACAGGAAGAAGGCTAGATGTGTTTCATTATTTATCAAATTAAAGGATACCATATTTTTTAATAAAAAAATAAAGCACCATACCTACATGTAGATTCCGAACCCATCCATTATTACCAAGTCCAGTCAGAAGAATTCTCATCCTTGCCCACACCCCTCCATCTCGAGCCACCAGCATGTCCTATCTCCTGCAGATTACTGTAATGGCCTCTTAACTGGTGTCCCAGGTTTTAGTCTTATCCCTCGCCAAGGGCTCTCCACACCGCCACCAGCTTACTCTTCATTAAACAGAAATCCATTTGTGTCACTGGTTTGATTTAAATTAAGTGGCTTCCAAATGCCTACCCGATCAAGTCCAAACTCAGCAGCGTAACCCTCCAAGGCCCTTCTCCATCTGGCGTCTGCCAAGCTATTTTGTTTATCACTAACCCCTCCTTGGCCACTCTTCAAGCTCCAGCTCTGGCAAGCCATTTCCAGCCTCTCCCAATGGGTTCTATTTTCCCCCATCACATCTTCATGCTTTTTAGCAGCCTGGCCTTTCTGCCTGGAACTCTCTGTTCTTTGCTTGTTCCCTGTCTCTGGTGGATGCTACAAAAAATCAAGTCCAGCTTTATCTCTTCCAAGAAGGCCTCCCAGAGGGGCACCTGGGTGGTTCAGTCAGTTAAGCGGCTGCCTTCAGCTCGGGTCATGATCCCAGGGTCCTGGGATCAAGTCCCGTATCGGGCTCCCTGCTTAGCGAGAAGCCTGCTTCTCCCTTTCTCTTTGCCTGTCGCTCTGCCTACTTGTGATATCTCTCTCTCATTCTGTCAAATAAATAAAATCTTAAAAAAAAAAGAAAGCTTCCCAGACAGATCCCATACCTGGTCTAGTGTCTTGCCTATATTCCTGTAATAAATCCAGAATTCCCCAAGAGTAACAGCAAAAGAAGAGCTAAAAAAAAATGGGCGGAGAAAAGATTCTTGAAGGAGTTTGATATTATTTCCCTCAAAAAAAATCAAAGTAGTTATCGTAAAGAAGAACCCGAACTTGTGCGGACCTCCCTGTATTTATTTTACTGTTATTTTTTAAAAAGATTTTATTTGTTTATTTGAGAGAAAGAGAAGGTGAGAGAGCGCACAAGCAGGGGGAGCAGCAGGTAGAGGGAGAAGCAGACCACTACCGAGCAGGGAGCCTAACACAGGCTCCATTCCAGGACTCTGGGATCATGACCTAAGCTGAAGACAGATACTTAACGACTGAGCCACCCAGGTGTCCTTTTACTGTTATTTTTAATTTTATAGTGAAATATACATGTATAAAAGTACACAAGTCATTAAATTAAATAGCATCCTAATATTACCAATACCTCAAAAGCCCCCTTTCTAGGAACTTCCAGTCACTAAGGGCAACCATGCCTTGGACTTAGCACAGGCTAGTTTTACATATTTTTATATTTCAAATAAGTGGAATCATAAAGTATGTTTTCCTTTGTGTTTAGCTTCTTTTGTTCGATATTATGTTTCTGATGACCACTCCTTTGCACATAGTTGTTTGTTCATTCTTGTTATTATAGACAAATATTCAGTTACTTACTGGCTGCACTGTTGATGGACACCTGCATAGCTTTCAGTTTGGGGTTATTACAAACAGTACTTCTATGAACATTCTCCTACGTCTTTTGGTGAACATATGTGTGCCCTTCTACTGGATATACATGAGGTTAAGCAATATGAAATTGCCAATATTTGACCATTTTCCATCTACTAAGATGTCAGCTTAATACCTAGAGGTGGACTTGCTGGGTCACAGGATGTATGTCTATTTAGCCTTGGAAGATATGGCCTAATAGTTTCCCAAAGTGGTCGGGTCAATTTATAATCTCACCAGCAGCGTGTGAGAGTTCTGCTTGTCTAAATCCTTTTTTATTTTAGCCACCCTACAGAGAGGGGTTTATAAATGAATCCCACTGTGGTTTTAATTTGCATTTCCTTAATGACTAGTGAAGTTAAACACCTTCTCATATATTTGTTGGCAATTTGCATATCCTCTTTCCTGAACAAGTTTGTCATCTGCCCAATTTCCTATTGAGTTGTCTGCCTCATTCATTTCTTATTATTATTTTGATTTCACAGCCGAGGGCATTGTAATTATTTCATTGCTGAGTTCTATAAATAGTTTTATCCAGTCCTGTTTCCAAAGAACCCTGCATTCACCTCTATTCTATGATATATTACCCTGTTGAAATTGTTACTTACATATCTACTTTTCCTTATGAATTGTAATTTTTTAAATTGTTAAATAATTGGGAGCTAGAACTCTTATTCATCATTGTATTCCCAGCCCTAGAACAGTATCTAGCAAGCAGTTCAATAGTTCAAGAAATATTTATTCAGCTAACTGAGATGCATTTAACAGTGTATTCATCCTAAATTTGTGCTAACTTTTTAAAATACTCCCTTGTATAAAGTTTATTCCAGCAAGGCAAATCATAGGAAGTAGAGCATCCTGCCAGTCTCTGCTACCTTACAGAAGAACATTGCTAATTGCCAAAGAACAAAGATAAGAATGAGAGCATAGCAGTAGAATTTTTCTATTTAAATAAATAACTACAAATAATAAGCAATAAAAATCTCCTATAACTGAAAAGAAAAAAAATCAAGATCTTAAGAGCTTGATAGACAAAGGGCATGGATATGTGGGTAATTTACATCAAGAGAAGTAAAAAGCCAAAAAGCTAATTAGTAAAACAACCAGTCACACTCTTATATATTTGAGAGGTGCAAAATATTAGTTTAGCTGAAATTAGTAACACCTAGAGCTGATCACATTACTAAATGGAGCGTCTTCTCATATTATGCTTCTTCATGTTTGATATTAGAGTTGTTGGCTTAAACATCTACCAGAAAGGGGCAGGACCCTTTTCTGATCCAGTCCTGTTGTGAAATGATGTATGTACCCCCATACATACAACCTTGTTAACAAGCAGTTTGTCATTATATTTTTAAAGCTTATACGTGCCCCCTTTGATGACGTGAATTCACACTCAAGTATGAATTTTAAGGAAAAATCAAGAGGAAAGGAAAAAACTCTACACGTTATTTATCTCTATTACTTACAATAGTTTAAAATGAAATAATAAATTTCTAACAATAAAGAAATGACTGAATAAAATATGCCACAGAAACTCTAAAGAACATTACACTGCCATTAAAATGGAAGATCATGAAGCATAATGGATGATACCTGCCAATACTCTTAAATGAAAAACCATGCAAAATCATTATGCTCTAAAATTACACCATGTAATCATGCACGGAGCCAGGGAGCAACATGGAAGAGGACACATACAAAAGAAATAATTGGGAATCTTAAGGTAGCAAGATTACAAAGGAGTTTTTCTTAAATTTTGTTATTGATCCTTTGGTCACTACTTCCCCTGCGACTCTCTTGGACATGGCCACCATGCTCTCTCACATGGATGACTGCAACAGCCTCCTGACTGGTCTTCCTTCTTCTTCCCTTGTCCATCCACAGTTCATTCTCAGCATGGTCAGAATCACTCTAGAAATCACGAGTCAGATCTTGTCACCTTTCTGTTCCAAAGCCTCCACTGGCTTCCCATCTCACACAGAGTGAAGACAAGAGTACTTACAAAGGCCCACAGGACCGTCAACAATCTGAATGCCTGCTTTCATTCCGACATCACCCTGTTCTCCACTCCTTCTCACCCCACTCTGCTCTAGCCACACTAGCCTCTTTCTTCTTCCTCAACAGCTAAGGGACGCTCTTATCTGAGTACTGGGAAGTTTTATTTTATACAGAAGCCAATCCTATTTGTTCATAGTTATGTTAATAAAACAAGCATCATGAACATTTGGTATTTTCCATTTCTCCTGAAGACATATAAGTTAGTCTTAGGAGAATTCATTTGAGATGAGAGGAGTGGATCTCTGTCTGCCTTCCACAGTTGCCTAGGAATACGTCTAGGAGAATGCTAGAGTGGATTTGTCACGAATGCTTCAGAGGAAATTTTTACTTATCAACAAGGGCTAAGAAAGAAAGAAAGAAAAATGAGTGTGTTGCGGGGCATAGTGGAAGGGGGAAGAAGGAAGGAAGGAAACTGAAAAGTGCAGTTAGATCTAGGACGGTGTACACTAGGTGAGGTGATGGAAGGTAAGGTGAGGGGCTCTGTCAGCGCTGAAGTCATACGAAAGACATGCAAAGACCATTTCAAGCAAAGCAGTGAGGGCCGAGACTGAGAAGTTAGGAGAAAGCTTAGTAAGTTTGAGAAATGGAAAGAAGACAAGTGTGACTAGGAAAACAGCAACAGAGACAGGACAAGGGAAAAATGGAGAGCCAGGTCATGCAGTGATTTTAGGTCAGCGTAAGTTGTTTGGACTTTATTATAAATGCTATGGAGAGATCACTGAAGGGTTTTAAAACATAGGAATGACAATGCTGTTCTTGCTGTATTGTTTGTGAAGTTTGGGCTTGAGGTCACCAAAGCACCGGATTAATCAAAATACAGTATGACAGCTAGCACTGCGTTTCATGTGTTGTAGGCAGAAGTTAAATAATAGTTGGTTTTTCTTTCTTATTCTACAGTAAACATTATTTTGTACATATCACCAGTGGGACTGGGTGAGGGAGCACCTTCATTTTTGCTAGTATTTGAAGAGTGGGTTTAATAGGCTGAATGCTTTAAAATGGTTTTAGTCAATGCTTACAATAAAATTGAGGCATTGAGCCTTCAGTTCCTAAAGAACCATTTATGCTTAAAAAAGCTTTTGATTGATTTCTTCCCAACAAGCTATGTGCATTAACTCAGACTCAGTCTGCACCAAGCCTGTGTATGCGTGTGCAAAGGAGAGTTGAAATGTGAATCTCCAAGGACCGAGCTTGGCCCTTGTTGATAAGTAAAAATTTCCTCTGAAGCATTCGTGACAAATCCACTCTAGCATTCTCCTAGACGTATTCCTAGGCAACTCTGGAAGACAGAGATCCACTCCTCTCATCTCAAATGAATTCTCCCAAGACTAAGTTATACGTCTTCGGGAGAAATGGAAAATACCAAATGTTAATGATTCTTGTTTTATTAAAATAACTATGAAAAAGTGGAATTGGCTTCTGCATAAAATGAAACCTCCCGGGGTGCCTAGGTGGCTCAGTGGGTTAGGCCTCTGCCTTCGGCTCAGGTCATGGTGTCAGGGTCCTGGGATCAAGCCCCACATCGGGCTCTCTGCTCAGCGGGGAGCCTGCTTCCCCCTCTCTCTCTGGCTGTCTCTCTGCCTACTTGTGGTCTCTGTCTGTCAAATAAATAAATAAAATCCTTAAAAACAATGAAAACTCCCAATATTTAGCAGTTTAAAGGAAGCTGTAGGCTCTTTAGTTATAGATATTGCTGGGTAGAGACAATAAATTCAGTACAGAACTATAGAGCATTTCTTTCAAAATAAATTTTTGTTCTATTTTCCCATTAGAAAACAAAATGTAGACTTCCAGTGACTCGGATATCGATCTACACTCTCTCTCACAAGAAAAGACAAAAGTGTAAAAAAAGGTATAAGCCCAAAGGGGCAAAAATAATAGACCACCCCTGCTCCTAAAAGCAAGCTAGAGAGGAGGAGCAAGATGGCGGGGGTAGAAGATCGAACATCATCAGGTCCCCAGGAGTTCAGATAGTTATCAAACCGTTCCGAACACCTACATTATCAATAGGAAATAGAAAAGAAGAAGAGCAGCAATTCTAGGAACAGAAAAGTGACCACTTTCTAGAAGGTAGGACATGCAGAGGAGTGAATCCGAGGCGATATACGGGAAGATAGACCACGGGGGTAGGGGCCAGCTCCTGGCAAGCAGTAGAGCAGCCGAGCACAAAATCGGAACTTTTAGAAGTCAGCTCCACTGAGGGATGTTGCTCCAAGCCTAAGCAGGGGTGTGGGGTGGGGTGGGGTGGTTTGGAGCCCTCATGGGGACAGTGTGGTCTCAGGACCCACAGGGTAACTGAAAGACCAGGGGTGTCTGAGTGTGGCAGAGCTGCCAGGTATCGGAGCAGGGAAGCTGGCTGCAGAGACAGAGCCGAGGAGTGAGCTCTCAGCTTGGAGTTACCTTGAACTGTGATCCGAGGCACAGTCGGGCCACTGCTCTTCAAGCAGGGATCCAACAAGCAGCAGATCCGGGGACACTTACCTTCCCTCCCTGGGAGGAGTGGCACAGCAGTTTACCGCAGGAATCTGCTGGGTTTGGAGACTCCAAACAGGGCCATGTGCCAAAGACAGAAATGCTCGGTCACAGGCCAGGTGAGCTCGGAGTGTGGCTGGAGACCAGGGAGATGGAAGGGATTGACTGCTTTTCTCTGAGGGCCCACCGAGGAGTGGGGCCCCGAGCTCTGGGCTCCTCCGGACCGGAGACTGGGAGGCCGCCATCTTCATTCCCGTCCTCCGGACTCTACGGAAAGCGCTCAGGGAACAAAAGCTCCCGAAAGCGAACCCGAGCAGATTACTTAGCCCGGCCCCTGGCAAGGGTAGCGCAATTCCGCCTCGGGCAAAGACATTTGAGAATCACAACAGGCCCCTCTGCCAGATCAACAAGAACATCCAGCCAAGACCAAGTTTACCGATCAATGAGAACTGAAAAACCTCAGATATATGGGAATACAGCAAATGGAATTCATGGTTTTTTCCCCAGGATTGTTTAGTCTTTCAAAGTTAAATTTTTTAAATTTTATTTTTTTCTTATTCTATGTTTTTATTTTTTTAACTTATTTAACAGACAGAGATCACAAGTAGGCCGAAAGGCAGGCAGAGAGAGAGGAAGAGAAGCAGGCTTCCCACTGAGCAGAGAGCCCGATGCAGGGCTCGATCCCAGGACCCTCGATCCCAGGTGCCCCTCTTATTCTATTTTAAAAATTGTTTCCACTTTCCTATTTTAACATTCTTAACTATTTTATCTTATCAATACCTTTTTAAAAATCTTTTTAAATTTTCATTGTTATAGTCATATTCTATCCCTTCATTGTATTTAGCCTTATTTTTTGTAAACATATAGGTTTTGGGGCGCCTGGGTGGCTCAATGGGTTAAAGCCTCTGCCTTCAGCTCAGGTCATGATCCCAGGGTCCTGAGATCGAGCCCCGCATCGGGCTCTCTGCTCAGCAGGGAGCCTGCTTCTTCCTCTCTCTCTCTGCCTGCTTCTCTATGATCTCCGTCTGTCAAATAAATAAATAAAATCTTAAAAAAATATATAGGTTTTTCTTTCTTTAAAATTTTGGGGTACAGTTTCTTCTGTATCAAAATACCAAATTAAAATCAAAAGATCAAAATATACCATAAATCTAGCACATGGCTTTGTTCTAGTCTCTAGCCTGATCACATTCTTTCCTCTTTTATTCTTTTTTCAACCAACTTATCTTATCAATTCCCTTTTTAGAATCTTTTTAAATTTTCATCTTTACAGCCATTCTCCATCCCTTCATCATGCTTACCCTTATTTGTGTGTGTGTGTGTGTGTGTGTGCGTATTTTTTTTTCTTTCCTTAAAATTTTGGGACACAGTTTCTTCTAAAGGACCAAAATACACCCAAAATCATGTGTGTGGCTCTGTTCTATCCACCAGTGTGTGTGTGTGTGTGTGTGTGTGTGTGTGTGTGTATACACATACACATACATACATATATGTATGTATATATTTTTTTCCTTTCTTCTTCCACTTTCGGGTCTTTTCTGATTTGGTTAGTGTATTTTTTCTGGGGTCATTGCTACCCTTTTGATATTTTGTCCTCTCATTCATCTGTTCTTATCTGGATAAAATGACAAGGCAGAAAAACTCATCTCAAAAAAAAAAAAGAAGAACAGGAGGCAGTATTGATGGCTAGGGACCTAATCAATATGAACATTAGGAAGATGTCAGATCTAGAGTTCAGAATGATGATTATCAAGGTGCTAACTGGGCTCGAAAAAAAGCATGGAAGATACATGGAGAATCCATTTCAGGAGCAATATAATTACTTTCTGGAGAAATAAAAGAACTAAAATCTAACCAAGATGAAATTTAAAAAGCTGTTAATGAAATGCAATAAAAAAAATGGAGGCTCTTACTGCTAGGATAAATAAGGTGGAAAAGAGAATTAGTGATATAGAAGACCAAATGATGGACCATAAAGAAACTGATAAAAAGAGAGATAAACAACTACTGGACCACAAGGGGAGAATTCAAGAGGTAAGTGATACCATAAGGCAAAACAATATTAGGACAATTGGGATCCCAGAAGAAGAAACAGAGAGGGACAGAAAATTGGAAAAAATTATAGTAGAGAATTTCCCTAATTTGGTGAAGGGAACAAGCATCAAAATCCAGGAGGCAGAGAGAACCCCCTTCAAAATCAATAAAAACAGGTCAACACCTCATCATCTAAGAGTAAAACGTACAAGTCTCAGAGTCAAAGAGAAAATCCTGAAAGCAGCTCAGGACAAGAAGACTGTAAACTACAACAGTAGACATATTGATTGGCAGCAGACCTATCCACAGAGACCTGGCAGACCAGAACGGACTGGAATGATATATTTAGAGCACTCAATGAGAAAAATATGCAGCCAAGAATATTATATCCAGCTAGTCTTGTCATTGAAAATAGAAGGAGAGATAAAAAGCTTCCAGGACTAACAAAAAACTAAAAGAATTTGCAAACACCAAACCAGCCCTACAGGAAATATTGAAAGGGGTCCTCTAAGCAAAGGGGAAGCCTAAAAGTAACAAACCAGAAAGGTACAGACACAATGTACAGTGACAGTCACCTTAGAGGCAACACAGTGGCACTAAATTCATATCTTTCAATAGTTACCCTGAATGCAAATGGGCTAAATGCCCCTAATCAAAAGACACAGGGTGTCAGAATGGATTAAAAAAGAAGATCCATCCATATGCTGTCTGCAAGAAACTCATTTTAGACTCAAAGTCACCTCCAGATTTAAAGTGAGGGTGTGGAAAATAATTTACCATGCTAATGGACATCAAAAGAAAGGAGTGGTGGTAATCCTTATATCAGATAAATTAGATTTTAAGCCAAAGACTATAAGAGATGAGGAAGGACACTATATCATACTTAAAGGGTCTATTCAACAAGAAGATCTAACAACTTTAAATAGCTATGCCCCTAACATGGGAGCAGCCAATTATATAAACCAATTAATAACAAAATCATAGAAACACATTGACAATAATACAATAATAGTTGTAAGGGACTTTAACTCCCCCTTACTGAAAGGGACAGATCATCTAAGCAAAAGATCCACAAGGAAATAAAGGCTTTAAATGACACACTGGATCAGATGGACATCACAGATATATTCAGAACAGTCCATCCCAAAGCAACAGAATACACATTCTTCTCTAGTGCACATGGAACATTCTCCAGAATAGATCACATCCTGGGTCACAAATAAGGTCTCAACCAGTACTAAAAGACTGGGATCATTGCCTGAATATTTGCAGACCACAAGGCTTTGAAACTAGAACTCAACCACAAGAGGAAAGTTGGAAAGAACTCAAAAATATGGAGGCTAAAGAGCATCCTACTAAACAATGAATGGGTCAACCAAAAAGTTAAAGAAGAATTTTAAAAATTCATGGAAACAAATGAAAATGAAAGCAAAACTGTTCAAAATCTCTGGGACACAGCAAAGGCAGACCTGAGAGGAAATTATATAGCAATACAAACCTTTCTCAAGAAACAAGAAAGGGGGACTGGAAGAGATTATGCTGAGT
>PISX010000563.1:191699-265787 GCA_004024625.1 Mellivora capensis
TTGCAGAGCATAACAAATAACACGGAGGACATGGGGAGATGGAGAGAAGGGAGTTGAGGGAAATTGGGGGGGAGATGAACCATGAGAGACTACGGACTATGAAAAACAACCTGAGGGTTTTGAAGGGGCGGGGGGTGGGAGGTTGGGGGAGCCAGGTGGTGGGTATTATGGAGGGCATGCATTGCATGGAGCACTGGGTGTGTTGTAAAACTATGAATTCTGTTACGCTGAAAAGAAATGAAATTTTTAAAAAAAGAAGAAGAAGAAAGGTCTCAAGTACACAACCTAACCCTGCACCTAAAGGAGCTAGAGAAAGAACAGCAAAGAAAGCCTAAACCCAGCAGGGGAAGAGAAATAATAAATATTAGAGCAGAAATTAATGAAATAGAAACCAAAAGAACAGTAGAACAGATCAACAAAACTAGGAGCTGGTTCTTTGAAAGAATTAATAAGATTGATAACCCCCTGGCCAGACTTGTCAAAAAGAAAAGAGAAAGGACCCAAATTAATAAAATCATGAATGTAAGAGGGGAGATCACAACCAACACCAAAGAAATGCAAACAATTATAACAACATATTATGACCAACTATACATCAGCAAATTTGACAATCTGGAAAACATAGATTCATTGCTAGAGACATATAAACTACCAAACCAAACCAGGAATAAATAGAAAACCTAAACAGACCCATAACCAGTAAGGATTGAAGCAGTCATCAAAAATCTCCCAACAAGGGGCACCTGGGTGGCTCAGTGGGTTAAGCCTCTGCCTTCGGCTCAGGTCATGGTCTCAGGGTCCTGAGATTGAGCCCCACATCGGGAATCTCTGCTCAACGGGGAGCCTGCTTTCCCCTCACCCCCTGTCTGCTTTTCTGCCTACTTGTGATATCTATCTCTCTCTCTCTCTCTCTCTCTCTCTCTGTTAAATAAATAAATAAAATCTTTTTTAAAAAATCTCCCAACAAATAAGAGCCCAGGGCCAGACCTCTTCCCAGGGAAATTCTACCAAACATTTAAAGAAGAACCTGAAACTGTTCCAAAAAATAGAAATGGAAGAAAAACTCCCTAATTTTATGAGAACAGCACTACCTTGATCCCAAAACCAAAGACCCCACCAAAAAGGAAAATTACAGACCAATATCCTTGATGAACATGGATGCAAAAATTCTCACCAAAATACTAACCAATAGGATCCAACAGTACGTTAAAAGGATTATTCACCATGACCAAGTAGAATTTATTCCTGGGCTGCAAGGGTGGTTCAATATCCAGAAATCAATCACTGTGAACAATATATTAATAAAAGAAAGAACAAGAACCATATGATACTCTCAATAGATGCTGAAAAAACATTTGACATAGTACAGCATCCTTTCTTGATCAAAACCCTTCATAGCATAGAGATAGAGGGTACACACATCAATATCATCAAAGCCATCTATGAAAAACCCACAGTGAATAATATTCTCAATGGGGAAAAACTGAGAGCTTTTCCCCTAAGGTCAGGAACATGGCAGGGCTGTACACTATGATCACTGCTATTCAACATACTACTAGATGTCCTGGCCTCAGCAATCAAACAACAAAAGAAGTAAAAGGCATCTAAATTGGCAAAGAAGTCAAAATCTCACTCTTTGCAGATGATATGATACTTTATGTGGAAAACACAAAAGACTCCATCCCAAAATTGCTAGAACTCACACAGGAATTCAGCAAAGTGTCAGGATATAAAATCAATGCACAGAAATAAGTTGCATTCCTATACACAAACAGCAAGACATAAGAAAGAGAAATTAAGGAATCAATCTCATTTATAATTGCACCCAAAACCATAAGATACCTAGGAATAAACCTAAACAAAAAGGCAAGGAATCTGTACTCAGAAAACTATAAAGTACTCACGAAAGAAAGTGAGGAAGACACAAAGAAATGGAAATGTTTTCACAGTCATGGATTGGAAGAACAAATATTGTGGAAATGTCTATGCTACCTAAAGCAATCTACACATTTAATGCAATCCTTATCAAAATACCATCCATTTTTTTCAAAGAAATGGAACAAATAATCCTAAAATTTATACAGAACCAGAAGAGACCCCAAATAGCCAGAGGAATGTTGCAAAAGAAAACCAAAGTTGGTAACATCACAATTCCAGACTTCAACCTCTATTTCAAAGCTATAATCATCAAGACAGTATGGTACTGGCACAAAAACAGACACATAGATCAATGGAACAGAATAAAGATCCCAGAAATAGACCCTCAACTCTATGGTCAACTAATCTTCGACAAAGCAGGAAAGAATATCCAATGGAAAAAAAGACAGTCTCTTCAACAAATGGTGTTGGGGAAATTGGACAGCCACATGCAGAAAAATGAAGCTGGGCCATTTTCTTACACCCCACACAAAAACAGACTCAAAATGGATGAAAGACCTCGATATGAGACAGGAATCCATCAAAAATCCTTGAGGAAAAGACAGGCAGCAACCTCTTCAACATCAGACGCAGCAACTTCTTCCTAGAAACATCGCCAAAGGCAAGGGAAGCAAGGGCAAAATGAACTATTGGGACTTCATCAAAATCAAAAGCTTTTGCACAGCAAAGGAAATGGTCAACAAAACTAGAAGACAGCCGACAGAATGGGAGAAGATATTTGCGAATGACAAATCAGAAAAAGGGCTAGTATCCAAAAATCTATAAAGAACTTATCCAGCCCTATACCCAAAGAACAAATAATCCAATCAAGAAATGGGCAGAAGACATGAACAGACATTTCTGCAAAGAAGACATCCAAGTGGCCTACAGACACATGAAAAAGTACTCAACATCACTCACCACCAGGGAAATATAGATAAAACCACAGTGAGATACCACCTCACACCAGTCAAATTGGCTAGAATTAACAAATCAGGAAATGACAGATGTTGGCAAAGATGCAGAGAAAGGGGAACTCTCCTACACTGTTGGTGGGAATGCAAGCTGGTGTAGCCACTCTGGAAAACAGCATGGAGATTCCTCAAAAAGTTGAAAATAGAGCTACCCTATGACCAGCAATTGCACTACTGGGTATTTACCCTAAAGATACAAATGTGGTAATCTGAAGAGGCACATACACCTGAATGTTTATAGCAGCAATATTCACAATAGTCAAACTATGGAAAGAACCTAGATGTCCATCAACAGATTAATGGATAAGGAAGATGCGGTGTATATATATTTATTTACATACATACAATGGAATACTATGCAGCCATCAAGAAGATGAAATCCTACCATTTGCAACGATGTGGATAGAACTAGAGGGTATTATGCTAAGCAAAATAAGTCAATCAGAGAAAGACAATTTATCAGGTGGTATCTCAGATATGAGGAACTTGAGAGGCCGTGTGGGGGGTTGTGGGGGGTAGGGAGGGAAAAAAATGAAACAAGATGGGACTGGGAAGGGAGACAAACCATAAGAGGCTCTTAATCCAGGAAACAAACTGAGGGTTGCTGGGGGGTAAGAGGGGAGGGATAGGGTGGCTGGGTTATGGACATTCGGGAGGGTATGTGCTATGGTGAATACTGTGAATTGTGTAAGACTGATGATTCATAGACCTGTACCCCTGAAGCAAATAATGCATTATATGTTAACTAAAAAAAAAAAAAAGTTAAAGCTGTTTGCAGAATACTACAGGTCTCAAGCCTTGGACACTCCAAATCCCAGTGAATGTCAGTAGGTGTGATAGGGTTAAATGCAAGGTTATTGCTTTAAAGTCTGTAACTGTAGTCACACTCCCTCAACTACCCAGAGGCAGGGTCACAAAGGTTTTATTCTCTGGAGAAAGTGACTGGCAGACATTCTGGTGTTAGAAGACTGAGCAGAGAGAGCACGGGCAGTCACAGGACTGAACACAGGTACATTTAGGGGGAATCCACTAACTGAAATGGGGGGATACTCAGCCCAGAAAACCAGGACTTAGGGTCATCAAAGCTCTATGTCTGCCCAAGGGAACACATGCATAAAATTGGGACTCAAATTTCGCCCTGCTACTTGCTAGCTAAATATAATCAAGGGCAAGTCATTAACTTCAGTTCCCTTATCTATAAAATGGGGATAATAGGTTTCTGAATGATTGGAATGATTAAAAAATGAAAATAGAACATTTGGTGCACACCTGGCACATGGGACAAGATCACTGAATGGTAGCTGGCATCATCAGTGAAGGGCAGGTTGTAGAAAGGTTTCTGGAGGACTCAAGACAGAACTACCATCAAGTACAAATACCTGTAAATGGACTCCTTTCTTCACGTTATTTTCTAACAGATGACTCTGGAACATAATGTGAATTCTTCAGTAAGTCACAGGTTAAAATCGGGTTTGTGAACATTATTCCATAGGCCCAGTAGACCACTGGAGAATGGACTTTGAAGTCAGACAAAATTAACTTTATTCCAGGCTCCTCTAATCACTAATGTGGTGAGTCAAGTAAGGATTCCTCACCTGTGAAGAAACAGCAATGATTCTTTACAAGATTGTTGTGAGGATTGGCTGTAAAACATGGAAGACCCTAACAGAGGGCCTACACCTGGTGGGTCTCCAGAAATGGAAGCCATTTTCATCATGATCGTTATAAGGGGGGGAAAATCATTTACAAATGTCAATTGAAAATCTGGTCAATTTTAAAATAAGTTTGCTCTAGGCTTATTTTTTTCTTTCATCAAATGTCAATGGGGTGGGAGGATTGTGCAACTATAAGCAAGGTACTGATTCCACTGACTACTAAGTCAGCTTGGAAATTGCCAGAGTGTACTTCTAGATGGAAAACTACATGTCTCTTCTTGCCTAGGACATCTGCAGGCATTTCAGCACACCTGCCGCAGAAATGATGCTCAATATTTTAGGTAGCTTTTATATGGGGGATTGTAATTGAATCACTTGGTTCTTCGTTCTCTATAAAATGGATCTCAAGCCAGCATTAACACAAACAGTACTTCTATAGCTTGTAGATGAATACTCATCTTTGTTTCTTGGACTCTGATCCTCAGTTTGTCTTTCAAGTGGAGAAAGCACAAAATAAGAATATGAGGAGTAATTTCTCATCTCATAATGGAGAAGTAAAAACAATTTTCATCTGAATTCTCTAAAAATACTAGAAGATATAGCACAAGACTTTATTTCATAGGTTGTTTTATTTGCTGTCTCAATGGAATATATTTTAAAAGCTTAGAATATATTATATATATGGCATAGCCACAGAATCTTATATTCCATTATTTTCCTAATTGAGGCAATTAACAAAACAAAATGCACATTCAAATGAAACATGTATCTAAACCATTTAGAAATAATTAAAATTATAGATCAGGTTTTCTTTCACTGATCACAAATTATAGTAATGCTTTTGTGGTGCTCATTTCCGGGCTCACTTTGGTGTGTTTATTAAAGCACAGTATTGTCAGATCATAGGGAGTATCTCATTTTCATTTTCATATCTCCAATTCTAAAGGGGATTAAATTATCCAATTAAGCTGTTAATTAAAAAGACTCCTAGAGAATAAACTGCAGGCTACCAATGGCATTTTAAAATTTCCATTGTGCTGTGTCCAAAAGCAATCTCCCAGAATTTAGATGACCTCAAAGTTACTGTCCCATATTTCATCTTAGAAGGTGTGGCTGGGATTCCCAGCTGATGGTCAAACCCATTTCCTCTTCTTTCTGGGCACACAGCTGGACTATACATCTCAGTCTTCCCTGTGGTTAGGCTTAGCCACATGACTGAGCTTTAGCCAATGTAACAGGAGCATAAGTGACAGAGATAGTTCCTGGAACCAGACCAAACATTCCACTCAGTATCTTCCATGGCCTCTTCCCCTCTACTACCAGCTTCTTGTAAGAAGAGCATGTATTCAATCATGTTGAAAATGGCTGACTCACAACTTGGAAGGAACCTGGGTCCCTAAATCACCAATTGGAAGAGAGAGGCTCATTGACCATTAAAACCCATTTTGTATGCGATGAAAACAAGAAATAAACCTAAATTGGATTAAGCCATTAAGTTAATGTTTTAACAGCTAGTGTGATCTTAATTTAAAAAAACCTGAACTTGAGGGACATGCAAATACCTTAGACCTAACTGAAAATATTCGCCTCCTTCAAATTTTGATCAGGTCCACTTAGATATTTATCTAACAATTGAATCAGACTCAATATGCCTTGGGTCTCATAAAAATTTATCATACAGACCACAGCATGAGAAATTCTAGACTCCTTGCCTCTATTCCTCCAAAGCTCCTCCTTCTTCTCCATGCCCCAGAGACCACTCATCAACTATCATTTCTATGTATCTTTCCTTCTGCCACTACCTCATACACAAAAAAATTCTTTTTTTTTAAGATTTTATTTATTTATTAGACCGAGAGAGATACAATGAGAGAGGGAACACAAGCAAGGGGAGTGTGAGAGGGAGAAGCAGGCTTCCTGCCAAGCAGGGAGCCCGATGTGGGGCTCGATCCCAGGACCTGGGATCATGACCGGACTGAAGGCAGAGGCTTAACAGCTGAGCCACCCAGGCGCCCCTCATACACAAGAATTCTTATTTCGAGGATCAGCTCAGAAACTAGAGCAAACTCTCTAAGAGGGGCACTAACAGGCTACATTCAGCCACTTATTCCCCACCAATTCTGTCACCTGATACCTCTCTCCTGCACATGGTCCCTATGGCACGCCTATGAAAAACCAGTGCTTTTTCAGATCTTAAAACATTATCAGTGCCAGAAAGATGTTTAAGATAATCAACAAGGGACTCTACTTGTCCTACCAGCCTAACCTCAAAATGCCCCCATAGAGTAGTATGGGTTCTATGGTACACCTCTAGATTTGTCTGGACTCAGGCAAGACAGACAGGCTTGTGTTGTCCTGTATCACTCATTGTCCAAAGGTTACCAGGGGATACAAAAATCCCAGGTACTTCCAGTTCTCTAAGCGTGTGTGTGAGGCAAAGAGGCTCTAGTAGCATGAGTGCAGCTCCCCTAGGGAGCCCAGGCCACTTAGAAAGAAAAGCACCCAGGTGAGGTTAGGGTGCCCAGGGAAGGGGACTTGCTGGGATTTGGGCAGAGAGAGAGCACCGACAGCAGCCACCAGAGAAGAGTTGAGTAATTCCTTTTCTGTGCACCGAAGCATAACCTGATGTCCTTGAATATCACCACATTCGCCACAAAGCAGGGTAATTCTAACAGCTTACGGGCCTGTCTCCCACGTAAGACAAGACTATTCACTGAGGCCCAGGGACAGCATCTAATCTGCCTAATACAGCTAGTTCCATGAGATAAATAGAACAGGTGTTCAGTTATGGTGTGCTGAGTGACTGTAAATGGACTAGATCGTTAAAGAAAAGTGAGAGCCCATAGAGATTCTTTGGTCTGGTACTAACTGTAATGTTCACTGTCACGTTGGTAAGACCAGCCCTATTGTGGCTCATAATTCCCTCAGAAGCCTCCCTTTTCCTCAATAGGAATATTACTGCATAAGCAAAAAGCCACCTCTGCTGACTTACATTCTGGAAGAAAATACCATGACCACCTTGCAAATCTCTCAATGTCTGCCAAGTTACGGCATTCAAATCCCACTTTCCTAAAGCACGAAACCTAGTCTACTAGGGTGCTTTGGGGGCAAACAGGGCTGTCTAAAACATAACTGAATGTGTTAACAGATACAATAGATTTTATTTTTTAAAAGAGAATAAAACATACATACACACACACACATAAAAATAAAGAGAGAGGAAACTGAAAGTCTTCAACTTTTTATTGTCCTTAAAATGACTGTTCACATTGTTCTACAAGAGAAGAAAATACAATGACCATTTAGATATAAAATGCGTAATGCAGGTACACCTTTCTTCAGACCAGTGGGGGCACAGCCACCAGTAATGAGAGGGTTGCTGCATGGAGCAAGCATATTCTTCCTTACCTTAATATGCAACTGAGACGTTATGTTAAAAATATCAAGGAAGAAGCCTATCAAATGCTAAGTGATTATGGAAATACTAAGAGAATAAATGTATTTAGAAATGGGGTAATCTAAGGGATGAATGCAGAGGTCAGCAGCCCACAGAACAAAGACTCTGCCCTTCCTGATTCTGGGATACTCAACAAAGCAATTTCAAACCTCTCTCCACTTCTCTGGCATGAGCATAACCCGTGTGGCAAGCCATCATTCCTTGTTGCTTTTTAGCGATGCTCCAGGGCTAAAGAAGATAAAATTTATGTGCTATGCTTTAAGCTCCATTGAGGAAAGGCACTGAATAAACTTCAGGATAATTTACGAATCCTGAGCTTGCATCTGTCATGTCCAAGTCCATCTCATAAAAGGAAAAAATGGAAATAGGAGGCCAGTGCTGTGTGGCTGGTGAAAAGCTGAATAAACTTTGGGCAATGGAGATAAGCTCAAATAATACCACTTTATATACATAAAATCCTTGACTAATCTGGGAGAATTTTCAGAAAAAAAAAAAAAAAACCTAACTCCTTCCAACACCCAGACAATAGTCCATTGGCAGAACATCTGGTATATGAATCAGAAAAGTATGTGACGGCAGTTCTAGTCTGTGTTCCAATATCTAATTTCCTTTTGACTTACCACGATTATTTTTGTAAAACTTTATGGCTGTACTCCAGTGGATGAGCTTAGCAAGGACTGCCCAAATCCTGTCTTCTTGTCAGCAACATATTCTTCTCCCTACTTTTTTACCTTTCCTTCCACTCGTGTTTTACCTTCTTCCCTCTACCACTTACTCAGAGTCTGCTTCCTGTAGCGATCTGTGTTGAAGAAAAGGAACAACGAGAGTGTCGTCTGAAAATGTAAACATGAGCGTGTATTTGGAAATCCAATCCTACTGCAATATTGTTCTAGCTAGTACTGAGGATTTGGTATCGCTGCTTTGGGTTTATTTTGTTTTAATAACGGCCGTCGTATCCACAACTTTCTGGATAGTGGACTTATGTCAAGTTAATCAGGCCAAGGCAGCCACATCATTTAGAAAGTGTAGGGCCCCAGCTGATCATCAACCAGCTGTCCTCAACCAACTGACTGATGCCCATTTCCACAATCCTCAGCCTGCGCTTTCAGAAATCAAACACTTTCTCTGACCTGCAGGAATGTGTTTACTTGGAGTTTAAAAAGAGAAATCTAGAAGGAAAATGCTATTCATAAAAGCGTAAGAAACCACAGCTGATTTTAAATGTCCAAGTACTGGCATAAAACAAGGAGCATCTTGTATGTCTAAAACAAATCAGAATGATTCCTCCAGAGAAAACACATGTCCACTCCCAGCAGACCTACCCTAACTGCCCTTGCTTTTAAGAATATGAACAAAGGTCACATTAAGCCTTGGTTAAAAGGAAGAAAAACTAGCTGCTCTTCAAAAGTTGATTCATTCAGAGAGGAGGAGGTCAAGGGGAAAATCACTCTCCCCTAAAGCAGTGTAACTGTTTTCCTCATGATGGTGCCCCTGCAATTTCCCCCTTCAGAAGTTCCCACAGTTACGAAGAGACATGGCATGAACTTAACATTTAAAAAATTAAAAAGGACAACAAATCACAGGGGTGCAAAATGGCCCCACAGTTAGTCTGAATTCGTCCTTTTGCTTTTGAGATTTTCCTATCGGCCAAAACTGCATATACAATGAATAATGCACAGGGAGGAAAGCTATTTTTAAAAACTTGAAATGCCAGATTAAGGTCATCACAATTTTATCCTACAGATACACACCAATAAGAGATGGACGAGTTCACGTGAAAGCATCAAATCCTGAGGATCAAAAACTTAGTCCTGCTCTTTCTAACAGACTCTTTAGAAGGCTTAGACAGTGAAAATTATGTTTCTTGGACTATGCAGAGAATTCTAAATTTAATCAATAAATTCTAAAATGTCTTCAACAAATTTTTCAAAAAGCTTTTTTTCAAAGAGAGGTAACATTAACCAAGCCAAAACACAAGGTTATTTCACACCCACTTCAATGTAGTATCTGTTCCTTTAAGCTAAAGGGGGAATAAAAGCCGTAAGTTCCTAATGGAGAATCAGAAAATCATTTTCTCAATGTCTTCTCATTTCAGAAACAGAAAAATGCACATACATGAGGATAATGAGACAAGTAAGAATTAGACAAAAGAAAAGTGTCTGTCAGAGAGACATAATCATTGAGGCTTGGGCAAAAGAGATCAAATGGTGGAGATTTCATCTCCTCGTGTCCCTACTGTTGCGTGATGAGGAGTTTTGACTTCTTCTGGGCCTTAAAGACACATCCTTTTTTCTTTTTTCTATTTGAAGAACTGAAACCCTTTTTCAAGTAGCCTTTCGGCCAGCTTTGTTCATGCTGACTTAAACAGGGCAATCAGCTAAGTCAGATAGAAGCTGTAAGATGCATTTTCATCCCAACAAACTTCCAAACTGAAGGCAAAAATTGTAAAATGAAGCTCCAACACATTTCTAACTTAACCACCATTTAGTTAATAAACGTGGTGGATGGCGATACGTAAAACCTAGCAGCAGTGCATTCCGTAGAGCAGCAAGACCTACCAGGTGTTCCAGGAACATGTCTTTGTCATTGAGGGTTACACATTCAATAGACCGAATTTTTTTCTGGATACATTCTGCTTAGGTCCCTGCGAAGCTGTGGCTTAAGACGGTATATACCACCTAGCTGTTTCCACACTAAAAATGGGCAAGAGCAACAATTCAGCAGATAATGTTTTTTAAAAAGTAGCCTAGAGATTTATTTCTGTTAGTTTGGTTTTGTAAATAAACATACTGAGCTCCCTTCTTAGATTCCATTTTTTGAGCCCTACAATTTGAATATACTGTTTCGATCCAACCAACACCCAAATACGGAAGATGCACTAAAAATTGGAGTCCTGGGGGGTGGGGCGGGGAATACAGGCTGACAGCAGTGGCGACGAGCGCTCCGTGTGGCCTCTACTGGTACTGCATGGCACTTGGGACAGCATAAACCAGCGGTCCAGCTACCAAAGTCGGCAGGAGTCCAGGCCTCTGTTCATCGTGGAATTCGATGGACAGTTAAAGGCTTTCTGGAATTCTTCGAAGTTGCTAACTGCACCATTGACCCTGGAAAAGATATGTCACAGCTCATGTCATTTAATTCTTCCATCTCAAGAGGTTCTGGAAAAAAAAAACTGTAACAGCATACTGCTCACAGGGATGTTGCATTCATTTCATCTGTTTACAGGGGAGACAACTGAAGCCCAAAAGGGAGAAGTAAATTTCCGAAGAAATTCACAGAGCTGAGACTAGAACCAGCACCTCCTGAATGTCAGACAAATGCTCTTATTAATCTTCCCAACACCTTCAAATTCCTATCAACTGTAGGATTTACAATTCCTATAAATCGTGTATGTGATTGTGTAGTCCTATAAATTTACAGATTCCTATAAACTTAGATTTGTCAATACTTGGGCTTTCTATTTTTTTTACTTTTATGGAAGGTATAACTGATATAAAGTGCACACACCTGAAATGTAAAGCTCACTGATTTTGTTCATGTGTGTATACTCATGTTACTACCACCCAGAACAAGATATGGGATATTTCCAGCACCTAGAAGGCTCCATCATGTGCCCTACCAGTGGAGCGTCCAAGGATAACTACCAGTCTGACCTCTATCACCACTGATTAGTTTTGCCTGTTTTTGAACTTCGTATGAATGGACTCCACAGTATGCACTCTGTTGTTCCTGCCTTCTTTCACTCAATATTATGTCTGTAAGATTCATTCATGTCGTTGCTCCCTAAGACCTCACCCAATGGACAAAAACACTTTCGCTTCATTCCTATTACATTTGAAGGTTCTTATTTACCTTGAATTCAGTCCAGGCAACAAACTAATGAATGGTATCTACTCGTTCCTGATGAGCAATGTTCTACCAGAGTTAGTTCCAAAATCTGGTGTCCTTACAAGTTCCCTGACTGCAGTAAAGACTGTGGATTCCTACTCAGCACTTTGGTTGGCAGTGCTATTTCCATTGTGTGATTTCTGCTGTACTCGAAATCTATAGTTACTGCAGACATCACTAACAAGCCAGCAAAAACTGCCCCCTCATCTATTTCTTACTCAACTGCATGTTCAAAGTGTTGACTAGAGAGACTCAGCATTCTTAGTTACTATTTCTTCCCTAATGACTATGTCACCTATGGGCATGTGAAGGAATACAGTGACCTGTATTCAAACCTCTTGTGTTTTAGCTGGGATATATGAGTAGGGATGCATATATCATAGTGTGATTCACCCTGGGCAAATGCTAAAGAGAATTTAGCTGGTAATTAGTGAGTATACTCTGTAAATTATAAGCTAAAATCCAATATTACAGGCAACTAGTTAGTAAAAGGAAATTAGTTTCTAAAAATCTTATCTGTTAAGTAATTCATCTACTGTGTGGTTTCTATCTGCACCACTCATCGGTGGGAGCATATTTTAGTTCATTAGAGACTGTCAGCATTTTTGGACAGTTTAGCCCAGTGGGGTAGAGTTTTCTAACACTGTGATTAGATTTTTATGCTCCTGGGTAATTTAGAGTCAATTTCTGAAACATTTCTAAAGCAAGGTTTTAGGAATAAGATTTTTAAATATAGGAGAAAATGTAGATGATTTTCCTACACTGTGATGATGGATGCATTTAAACATTAAACATAAGGATATCCAGATATGACATGCTCTAAGGAAAGAATTGGTCAATAAAAAATTACTGTAGTTTCTTATATAGCCCCCATTATAATTCTCTGACCCCAACTACAGAAAATCTCCCTCAAACTGGGCTAGAAACCTAGCACTGGGTAAGTACCCTAACCTTAATTTTATTTTTACTTATTATTTCATCATTCTGACAATTAAGATTGCAGGTCATAATCCTTTTCCCTTCATTTGAAGCAACTGTTTCAAAAAATGATTCAAACTAAAAACCGAAACATAGCGCTTTGACTTCAGATATGAATTCTAATAGCTAAATATCCCCATACATCCTGTTTTGTGTTCAGAGCTATTCGGAAAGCGGGCATTCATTCATGTCTGCCAGCTGGCTGCGTAGAAGAACAAGAGGCATGAAACAGGATACTCTAGAACACAAAATACACCAGAGCTCTGTGTGTTTTAAGGTACAGTATGTGAGCTCTCATCCTCATCGAAGGAAAGAGACATTTGTGGCCCCACACAAAGAAAGTAGGTGGTTGGATAAATCAAATATTCCCATTTACTAAGCAGCCATGGTGCTCATGGCACCCCTGGACTGGGGCCTTGCAAAAACTGGAAGATAATAAGTGAGAAATAATACTAAAACTATGATTTGGATTCTAAATTACCTTTGGAGTCTTGTACTATCTCATGGATCTCCTGATATAGCAATGGGCTAGAGGCATGCACAAATGCCTACCATGGACATTTTTTTTTAAGAGAATGTGGACTAGACTAGCTTCCTGCTAGTGAAAGAAAAGGTGCTCAGTTTCTGTTTGGCCAAGTATTTCTGTCTGCAAAACGGAGAGACTGCTGTTCACAACACAGGCTCTTGTTCCGATCTCCTGTTTGGTATAACACTGGGACAGCTGAGTCAGTGAAGAGATGCACGGTTTAAAAAGAGGGTCACTGATTTGCCCATTTACCTAAACTGAGGGGGGCTGTGAGCACCAATTTGGATTTGTTCTCGGGCAGCTTCTGGTCTGTAGGAATTACACCTCACCTAGAAGAGAAAAGCATGCCAATAATTATGTTTCCTTTCCAGTTACGTACTTTCTACCTCCTTAACTGCTCCAAATTATACTGAAGAGTAATTTTTGACTCAGTGGATGACAAACAGTTTTAGAAGATCAGGTAAAACCTTCACCAGTAACAGCATCTATTATTCTAATCCCCAGCGTAGAAGGTTTTATTGTTATGCTTAATTCCACAATTTGAGTAAATTAGGGCAGTTTCCAGACACATTTCTTAAATCAAGAAAACACTGTATATGTTCAGGAATCAACCAATGTATTAATTCAAACAATATAATGCTTGGAGGATGACTTACCAAATTCAACCATACTCGCTCCAACAGGAAAAAAATGAAGCCATCGTCTATTACAGAGTATGGTCATAGGAAGTAAGTGTTTTGCACCCTAAGTGCCTTGCTTGTGTCACCCCTAGTCAGGGTCTTGGATACAAAGACACTTCTCCATAGACACGGAAGTTAGACAAAGCTCTATGACTTGCTCTGATCCATGAAATGTGAGCAGAAGTGATAGCACATCCTTGTGGAAGCTTTAAAAACCTAGCAGAAGGGACGCCTGGGTGGCTCAGTTGGTTAAGCGGCTGCCTTCGGCTCAGGTCATGATCCCAGCGTCCTGGGATCGAGTCCCACATCGGGCTCCTTGCTCGGGGGGGAACCTGCTTCTCCCTCTGCCTCTGCCTGCCACTCTATCTGCCTGCGCTCGCTCATTCTCTCTCTCTCTCTCTCTGACAAATAAATAAATAAAATCTTTAAAAAAAAAAAACAACCTAGCAGAAGTTCTAAGCATCTTAAGAACAATTTAAGAAGCCACATGAAGGTCCACTGTAAACTTCCTCATACCACTTTCCTACTCCAATGGTGAACATGTAAGCATGTGTTGAGATCAAGACTCCAAAACCCAGGTCCTAGAGTAAAAACTACGAGCAGAGCTCCTCTCTCAACCCATGCTGGATGGGGGGCATGAACACAAAAGAAATTGTCTTTGTATTGCTTGCTCCTGCACCATAACTTACTCAATCCTGACTTGCAATGTGTCTGGAAACATGATATAATCTTGAAGTATGAAAAGAACTGGGAGACAAGCAATGACGGGGTACATTCCAAGTGCAGAAGAAAATAGAAGCAAAGACCTATCCGAGAGGGAAAAAAAGTGAGACATTTCATGTAGCTGGACTGCGTGGTACATAATGGGCAGTGATGGGAGACCAGGGGAGAGAGAGGATGTTGCCAGATTTCTGAAGTCTTGAGCCACAAGATAAAGAATTTAAACTATATTTAAACATTGTTTGTGAGCAAAAAAATGATAAAATCATGTTTTTAAAAGAATTATCTGGCAGAGGAAATTAGAGATCAGTTTGAAGAGTATAAATTTATGGGCCCCAGGAAGGTTCCCAATGAATGGCCACTAAATAAGGACCAACAGGAATGGAGAGAAGTAGAAGGATAAGGAGAATATCTGAGGAAAAAAAATTAACAGGTAACACAAACTACAGGGACCGGGGAAGCAGAAAAGATGATATGATGCTATTGCTTTTGATGACGATAAACAGTGTGAATGTGACTGTGAAGACGCTTTCGTAATGTGATTCCTTCATTTCCTCAGAAGCTAGCTAAGTTGAAGTTGTTTCCCACATTCGCCATTACCTCACTTTTTCTTGTGTTATTTCTTCTTATATTCTTACATCATTGTATGGTATTGTTTTAGCGCTGTCTTTGCTTCACAAACCATTTAAGAGACTTCTGAAAACACATTATGGTTGTTACAGTTTTCCTAGAATTTTTTCGGGAGGGAAAATAACTTCACTCCTTATAAGCAGACTTCTTCCAAAGTGCAAAAGACTGAAAATCTCCTCCTTCTGTCAGTAGGAAAACATCCAAGATAAATTTCTCATTAGTAACATAAAAAAGCTTTTTATTTTTTCCCTAAATCTCTTTAGTTTAAATCAGATATGCTTTGGAATTTTATTTGAAGACATTTCAAAAATTATGAAGGTAATGTTGCTACCAATTAGTTTACTTTACACACAAAAAAGATATAACTAGGATGTAACTAAGATGGGCTTTAATTGGGGTGCCTGGGTGGCTCAGTGGGTTAAAGCCTCTGCCTTCGGCTCAGGTCATGATCCCAGGGTCCTGGGATCAAGCCCTGCATTGGGCTCTCTGCTCAGAAGGGAGCCTGCTTCCTCCTCTCTCTCTGCCTGCTTCTCTGCCTACTTGTGATCTCTGTCTGTCAAATAAATAAATAAAATCTTTTAAAAAAAGATGGGCTTTAATTAAGTAAGTTAACATCCAAAGGAAGAACCAGTGGCCATTGTGCTTTGTCCTCTTGGCCAAGGGTCAGCACACTTTTTCTGTAAAAGGGAAGACGTTACATATTTCAGGCTTTGCAGACCAGAAGGTCTCTGTTTCAACTACTCAATTCTGCCACTGTCGCACAAAACCAGCTACCCACAACACAAAGGAAAGAGCATGGCTCTTTTCCAATAAAAGAGTTTTACCAAAAATGGGTAGCAGACCATATTTGACCCATGGGTCCTAGTTTGCCGACCCCTGCTCTAGAAAATTCTAACTATATTCTGTGTGTTTTTTTGAGATATCTGACCCAGTACTGACCCCCCCCCAAAAAAAAGCCTCCTTAACTGAACTGTTACTTACTCTTACCATTTTTAAGCAATTCATCTAAAAATGTCAAGATTTTCAATATACCCAGCATCTTTGCTGGGTGCTATGGGGATACATAAGAAATACAGGGATCCAGAAGATTAGCTATGGAGATAAAACTACAAGTCCTCAACATTCTGAGAACATTTAAGGACTAAACTGCATAGTAATGAAGAAAAGTGTAAAGGAGCTGGAGATTCGAGAGAGAGAGAGAAAGAGAGAACTGGAGTCCTTGGGGAAGTTTGTGGAAAATGTGGAGGAGGTGGAACTCAACATGGAGCCTGAAAGATAATGACAGGATTAAATCATCTGAGGGGGCGGAGTACGAAGGAGGTCACATTACAGAAGGAAAATCAAAAGCAACGCCCCAGAGACAGTAACAGGCCTAACACAGCCGGGTGGCCAGGAGGACGCCTGCCTGGCTAAGGGTGAGTGTGGCAGACCCGCAAGAACTCAGAGCTGGTTGCATAGAGTGGGATAAGACTGGACACGATGATGAGAGCCAGCTGCACGTGCTTGGCCTCGATGTGGGAGTCACTGCAGTTCCCTGTGCAGGTCAGAAATGAAATAAAAGTAGTATTTCAGGGGCATGTAAGATAGTGGTGGAAAGGCGCCAAAGGCAGAAAAACATGCCTTAAGGCTGTTGGGATAATGCAGAATAGGAGAGCTCAAGGACCTTCTACAGAGGATGAGATACAGGGTAATGTGGAGAAAGAGAGGATGAATCTAAAGAGAAGATAAAAGGATGAAACATCCAGCTTTGGGAACCCATGTCATAAAAACAAGGACAGACAAATCAAGTAAGAGCAAAGAATCTAGATTTTCTAACCTGGAAGACCCAAAGACCAGGCTGTGTTGAGAGCATCAGGAAGACTAAAAACGGAGGTCATTTCCGTGACTCCAGGTATGCTGCTGTCATGTTGATAAAGCATCATTTATTTAGTATTGTCATGTCAGCTTTAAGAAATAAAAGACACCAGAAAGATGGGACTCCTTTAGCCAGGCTCAACCAGAGAAGATGTGGGAAGGAATCAGCTTACTGAGGAGCCAGTGCAAAGACTGAGCAAAAGAAGGCTGTGCTGGTAACAACCGTGGTCTTACGGATACACGTTTGCCCACTGTGAAGCCATGGGTTAGAACCTTCATCGGCCCATCCCTGCCTGCTTTGAAAATGAGGCCTACACGTTTGTGACATAAGCCTGGGCGATAACCAATAACAACCAAGAACTGGCGCTTATCTCATTAGCCAGAGACTTGAACTCAGAATTGTGTGTTTTTTAGTACACATCTTCTTTTACTTTCTGCTCAGAATGCCCATCAAAATCACAAATGGGTGAGATGACTCTCCTTGGCTTTGTTGTTGTTTTCAGCTCGAGCAGTCTTCATATATCCATCTGACTGTGGAAAACACAGCTTTGAGGGTCCTCCACAGGTTGAAAGTGGTGTGATACAGTCAGCCAATGAGGCGAGAGAGAGAGAGAGAGAGAGAGAGAGAGAGAAAGAAAAAAGAGAAATGCAGCAGAAGGCAGAGTCCCAGAAGCCAAAGAAGGAATCACTAAAAATGGTTATAAAGTGTAGTGCATACATTAAGAAGTCAGCGTATATTAAAGAAATACCAAGTGGGTTATGATAGGGCTGGTCACCCACTTGACAACACCAATAAACCCTGACTTGATTGGTTAATTAATTATGTCTCACAGAATATTAAGAAGGTGAAGTTTATCCTGAAAATAAACAGCAAGATCACATTTCAACTAAAATCAAGGCTATACCACTGAACTTCTGACCACGGGAGCAAGCCGAAATCCCGCATTTCATCTTTGTAGCCCCTTCCTCGGCCTACTCACGTGCGCATAACTCAGGAAGAAGAGCTGGTTGTTGGTGAAGACGATGCCTGGGAGCAGAGGCTCTTCGACTCCCTGCCTCTTGTCGTTTATCCATTGCCTGTAAGCCTGGGGAGGGAAGCAGAAAGAGTGATGCCCTGCAATGGTGGCCTTCCTCTTTTCTCATCCAGGGCCGAGATCCTAAATAGATCCCCCACCATGAACAAAGTGCAGCCTGTCAAGTTTTCCTTTAACAAACCAACCCCTGGAAATGCAAATCAATGTTGTGTAGCTTAACAGTGGGGAAGCTGTACCTGTGAGAAGACCTTACACTCAGTAGATACCAGAGCCCCTGGGCCAAAGCAGTCACATGTTAAATAATTCCTCCCCCACCAAGAAGCTATTCTTTTCCTAACACAATGGCAAGGGCTGTGGAAATAAATTTGGGGGTTAACATATGGGGCCAAATTTTTCTTTTTTCAAATAAAAGGGAAAACTCACCATCATTTTAGAAAATATATGTTAACCAGAATACAGGAAGGGTGTAACCTCAGAATACTACTCTGGTCTTGACATTAAATGCCTTTACCTTTTTGAAAATCTTCCCACATCATCCTTACATTTCTTGTTTAACCAAGGACCCATGGATGATGGAAACATTATTAGGGACTCTCACCTGCCGCCCCCCCCCCCACTATATGAGAACCACTAGCCTCTGGCCACAATTCAGAAGTTTGGTATTTTAAGAAAAATTTGCAAGAAGGGCTATAGAGACAGTATATTCAAGGAAAACTCTTATGAATGTAGCCCTGAGGAGATTTCCGTAGCATGTTTTGATATTATTGTGAACGCATCTACTGAAAGCTATCCTTTAAATACATGATTCTTAACAACATTTATTATTCTTTATGGTGACTTTAAACCCCAAAGAGAAAAAAAAGAAATGCAGCTCTATTCATATAATAGAGGACAGAGTTGATGTGGAAATATAATTCTATTTACAGAAATTCACAGAATTGACAGAAATCTAACTCCTCAAGAATATGTCTGTGGTATAAATTGAGGTACACCCACATGGCACTCAATAGTTTAATTTTAAAAATCACAGCAAATGTTGCAGTGCGTACCCTAAAAGCTTCCCGCAGACCTCCATTATCAGCAATATTTTCTCCCAGGGTCCTCTTCCCCTTCACCTAACAGAAAGAAAAAGAAAAAAAGAGTGTTTCTCAGCCAACTATCATTCAGCAAGAGGCATAAACGTGATAGCTAGGGAGAGTACCATATTTTAAAGAGAAAACTACATGGACTAAATCACAGGTAGTCATAATATATTGTGAGATGGAAAACTAACTCCAGCAAGGTGCTCCTGAATATAATAATTTCTATTTTATTATGTTACACGTTTCTTTCTCACCCACCTCTGTATTCTCACCAATTGAGCCAGCTCCAATAGAATGTTAACAATATTCTGAGTGACTCTGGTTTAATGGAGAAAAAGTAGAAATGTCAATACAGACTACTTTCTCTGATTAATTCACATCATTTGAGTATTCTTTTCAGTGTGCTTGTGTTTCCAAACATTTACGATCCACACAGGAACAAAACTTCATGAACCATCACCATTTTACCTCAGCAACGTCCATGAAAAATTAAAAGGAGGGTAGTTCTCACGGGGGAAAAAAAATCAAACAGAAGTAGCCCAGGCCACAAGGTCAAGGTTTGCAACGTGTAGGATAACCGGCCAAGCATGGTGAAAAAATTCCTCCACACCAGGGCGCCTGGGTGGCTCAGTGGGTTCGGCCTCTGCCTTCGGCCCAGGTCATGATCCCAGGGTCCTGGGATCGAGCCCCGCATCAGGCTCTCTGCTCAGCGGGGAGCCTGCTTCCCCCTCTCTCTCTGCCTGCCTCTCTGCCTCCTTGTGATCTCTGTCTGTCAAATAAATAAATAAAATCTTTAAAAAAAATTCCTCCACACCTTTGAAGACTGTTTCTGAAGTCCCTACGTAGGACAGGACAAAAAAAGTTCCGAACCAATACAGCCCACAAGCCAGAATCCAACCTGCCCCTTTCTTCTATACAGGCTACAAAGTGAAATCAGACTTCACATGGCTCAATGGGTGGGGGGTTGGGGAGAATGCGAAAGAAGGAGAATGTTTTGTGGCATGTGAAAATGACACCAAGTTCAAATTTAGTGTGCGTAATTCAAGGTTTATTGGCATGCAGCCATGTCCCGTCGCGGACGTACTGTTGCAGTCATGCTCCTGCTACAGCAGCAGAGCTAAGTAGCCACAGAGACCCATGGCCTGCAAAACCACGATTACTTACCGTAATTACCCTTTGCAGACAAAGCCTGTCAATCCCTGCCTAAGGGGCAGAATAATGCCCCCCACCCACCCACTCAAGGTGTCCATGTCCTAAATTCCTGGAACCTGTGCAAATATTACCTTATGTGGCAAAAGGAACTTTTAGAATATGATTATATAAAGGATCCTGAGACATTAGCCTGCATTACCGAGGCAAGTGCAGTGTAACTAGAAGAGTCCGTGTAAGCAGAGGAAAAGGGGGTCAGGAGAGTGTGTCGGAGTGATGCAGTGTGAGCTGTGACCAGCCACTGCTGGCTTTGAGGAAAGAAGGGGCCAGGCGCCAAGGAATGTGGCCAGCCTCTAAAAGTGAGAAACCACAAGGCAATAGATTCTTCCCAGAGCAGCTAGAAAGAAAAGCAGCTCTGCTTACACCTCGACTTGAGCCCACTGAGACCTGAGTGGGACATACAGAGCTGTGGGACAGGGTTTGTGTTCTTTCAGGTCATTAAGTGTGTGGTGATCTGTGATGGCAGCAACAGCAAATGTACACACCCCGCTCTCAACTTTAAAGCCGTGAATCCTACACACTCTTTACTTTTAAGCTAGGCCAGTCACCCAGGTATCAAGCAGTCACAATGGATAAAAAACAACTCTTCAGACAACATTTATTTCTGTAATCACCCAGGACCCTCCTAGCTTCGGTCCCCGGCAGTTCCCCTCCTGCTCTGACATACATTCTTTCTTTTACGACAATCCTCCATCATAAGTGCTGTTACCACCACCTTGCTTAACACATGGGGAAAGAAGAGCTCAGAGCGTGTAGCACATTCTTTGGTGTTGCCCCAGATCCCCGTTTCCACCAGGACTGCACACCCATTCCTACAACTGCTCCTAGCTCAGGAAGGTTAACCTTAGCTTAGCGGAGTTGCCTCACCTGAAGATTCCTGGCAGGTGATCCCCTACTTCTCAAGAACTAACTGATGCGCACTGAGAAATGCCTAGCCCCTTACCCCAGGCTGAACAATTTCTGTGGTGCGATTCAGGCTCCAGAACCTTCTATGGAATCAGGCTCAGGCTAAACTCCTGAAACCAACATGTTTTCTCTTATAGGTTTATCCTGAAACTACCTCCTAAATAAGTCACTTACTTAAAAAATCCCTTCCTGGGCTTTGCTTCCAGTGAACTTGATTTAAAACAGTGATTAAAGAACTGCCCACATTTCACACAGATTTAAACCCAAGCAGTTTGTTTCCAGAGTCTTTGCTTCATAATATGCTCTCTTGTCATGTCACAACTGCTCTTGATTCCAGCGCTTCTGTTTACATACACTCACACTTGAATTTAATCTCCTTCCTCTAAGCTTTATCAAAATCGGAGGTCTAGGGAGTAGCCATCCCCCTTTGGCTCCTCCCACTCTAGACCACCTCAGTAGACCATATGGCCACTGGTTTGCTTCCAAGCCCCACGAGCTGCTCATGGTCTGCTTCTGTGGCACTCTGCTGGAGCCCTCTCCAGTTCACTGCCAAGGATTCAGGCACAGGGGACCGGCATCCATGAATGGAGCCAGAAAATAAAGCACAGAATCTTATATCCATGAAGAAAGTCAACCTTTCTTCTCTGGGAATGAAACTGAAACTGTTTCCTTTCAACTGAAACTGGTTAAATGGATGGATGCTGACACAGGCATCCCCTTTCTATGGTCCTTGTGACAAAGGTACACATTTGCCAGAATTCACTCTCGGTATCTGACATTTTAGCCCATATGGATGCTGCAGAATAGTCCTCCCACCAACACACTACCCAGGACTAAAATGAAGTTAAAATAAGAGAACGATAGCATGATATAGGGGGCAAGAATATGGATCTTCGGGGGCGCCGGGGTGGCTCAGTCGGTTAAGCATCTGCCTTCAGCTCAGGTCATGATCCCAGGGTCCTGGGATCAAGCCCCCCATCAGGCTCCCTGCTCAGAGGGGACCCTGCTTCTCCCTCTGCCTGCCACTCCCCCTGCCTGTGCTTGCTTTCTCTCTCTCTCTGGCAAATAAATAAATAAAATCTTAAAAAAAAAAACAAACAGAAGATGGATCTTGAAATCACACCAATCTAAATTCTAATCTAGGCTCTACTGTGGGTTTTTATCTCTTTGAGTCTCAGTTTTCTTACACGTCAAACAGGCTAGCAATATGTATACCTCTTGGGACCAATATGAGGATTAACTTTGTTTCTGGTAGGTGAAAAGTCTAACACCCAAGCCTGCAGATAACAATCATCAGGAAATATGTATTCCCCTCATCCAAGAAAACTGCTCTTCTATTGTTGTTTGTTTGGTTTTCAGCACCCAAATCTTTGCTTTTGTTTTCCCCTAGGATGGAGTACCTATGAGTATGTCGCAAAGTAGTAGTAATGTCAGCTACAATTTACTAAGCACTTGCTGCACGTCAGACATGATGCTGGTGCTTTACATAGTCTCAGTCATTTACTTCTTACAAATGAATGAGTTCCGAAATAGTGACCCATTTCAGAGATGAAGACTCTCAGAGTCAGGAATATCAAGGAACTTTCCCCTGTTCACAAAACTTGTAACTGGTTGAGTCAAGATTTGAACCTCTACCTGACTCTAGAACCCCTTCCCTAAACTCTTCCTGAAGCAACATATAATCTAGATGGATTTTCACAATGTGATAACCTCTACATTGAATATAGATAAACGGGGCACCCATTTCAGATCTTCTCATGACTTACTTGTAGATATTAAAGAAATATATGGGCAGAGAAATAAATGGCTTCCCAGAACAGCGATGAAAGTGCTAGAGATAAATTCAAGGATACAGCCTCTGGTTTCTTTGCCTGGACAAGGAGTGGTGTTCCTGGTGTTGAACATGGCTGAAGAACCAGGAGGACCAAGACAGTTTTGTGTGTTCTCTTGCTTCTGTTATGTGCTGTCCCCTTGACTGTACAGTGTAGGAGCATACAGTGTGTGCATCTATATTTTAGATTAGTAAGGGTTTCCTACAGATCCATACCCTACCAACAGTTCTTCATTACTAGTCTCTTACTGTCAAATACAATGAGAGAAATCTATTTTTTATAATTATGAAAGCAGGAGCAGAAAATGCAATAAAAAAGTACAAGAAAAAATTAATAGTACAGAGAGGGCATGAAAACCTGACAAAACCAGCAAAATAAGGAAAATGAAAAAGAAGTAAGAACAATGTGGAGGAGATAAAGTATATATAGAAAACTGTAGAGTTGTATTGGAAAACTTAAAACAGGAATCAAACAGATAGAAAGGCATACCATGTTCTTGAACAAGACTATATTACAAAAAATATCAATTCCATCCACTGAGTATGATTTAACTTAGAATCCCAATGGGATTTTCTTTGGGGGACAGGGTGAAAATGGGTAACATGATCTTGGAACATATACAGAAGTATATTTGCCTGAGAATGGCCAAGCACATAAAAGAGCAGTGAGGGAGACCCTGTATTGACAGATACCAGAATAATCCATATAGCCATGGTAATAAGACCTTGGTGTAGGACTGAACATACATACCAGCAGAACAGAATACCTAATCCAAAAATCGATGTCAATATATAGGAGAATCTAAAATTTGACAAATACTCAATTCAGTGAGAAAAAATATCTTTTAATCAATGATGTTGGATCAACTGACTATCCTTTTAGAAGAAAAGAATTCTCACATTAAACTCCATAAAAAGGGGGCGCCTGGGTGGCTCAGTCATAAGCATCTGCCTTTAGCTCTGGACATGATCCCAGGATTCTGGGATCAAGCCCCAGGTCACACTCCCCACTCAGTGGGGATTCTGCTTCTCCTTCTCCCTCTGCCTCTCCTCCCCACTTGTGTTCTCTTTCTCTGTTTCAAATAAATAAATAAAATCTATATAAAAGAAAACTCCATAAAAAAGTTAAGTTTCACATGCATGAATATTTAAATATAAAATTAAAAAACCACAGAAACCTTCCCAGAAAAGCCAAGAGACTATATATATGATATAGGATGGAAATGCAGAAACTATTTTTTAAAGTTTTTTTTAATTTATTGATCTGAGAGAGTGAGAGAGAAAGAGCTTGAGCAGGGTGAGGGAAAGGAGAAGCAGACTCTCTGCTGAGCACAAAGCCTGATATGGGGATGTGGGGCTCAATCCTGGAGTTCCAGGATCGTGAGCTGAGCCAAAGACAGACGCTTAACCCACTGAGCCACCTAGGCACCCCTATTTTTTAAGAGAAATAGGTATCTTTGGATCTATAGAAAGGTTTAATTTTTGTATGTCAAAAGATGCCATACATGAAATCTAATGGATGCGTAATATATCTGGGAGAAAATACTGTAATATGAATGACAAAATTCTAACATCTGTAATATCCTTAAAAAGTTCTCATACATTGGTGAGAAAATAACTGAAGAGAGAAATGCTCTTTCATATACCACTGGTAGGATTATGAATATTAGAACTTCTTGGTGACAGTAGGAATCTATCCTAGATGGATAAAAAGGATATGTACACAATGAGAGGTTTTGTTATAGCAACATTTACTGTGGGAAAAGAGCTGGAGACAAAGTGTGACCTATCTCAATGAGAGGTTAGGTGAATATGTTAGATTACGTTCCCACTGTGGACTTCTAGGCAGCCACTGAAAACCATGCAATAAAGGGGCCTGTGGCGTGTGTCTATCTCTTTGTGAGCATGTGAAACAGTGTACCAGGGTGATTAAGATGAATGACAGGCAGGGAAGAGAAGAGTGATGAGAGGGGAAGGGGTGAAGACAAGAAAGGAATAAAATCTGATGCGCATGAACGGCAACTATAAAACTTCATTCTTGCCTTCATGGACATGTATTATGTATGTATAATAGAAAATAAATGTTTTAGAAGTACATTTCTTTTGTTCAAAATTCTATAACTAAGATCTCTTAACCAATTCAGAATCATTAATTCAAAATAATGAGATTTATTTCAATGAATTAAATAGTAATTTGGAAGGAAATTTTTAAAAATGATATGGAGTGTAGATTCTTAAGAATTGTATGGTGTATGTTTGCTACAAGATTTTCTACATTTATCTAAATCTAGGAAAACAAACTCGTGTTTAGGCCTGTGAGTCTCAAACTTGAGCTTTAATCAGAGTCACCTGAGGGCTGGGGAAAAGACAGACTGCCAGAAGACCAGTGCCCCCCTCCCTCCAGAATTCTGGGTCAAGAGGTCTGAAGTAAGACTCAATTTGCATCTCTAACAAGTTTCCAGAAGAGGCTGATGCTGTTGTCCTGGGAACCACACACTGAAAACCAATGGTCTAAAGCCAGTAATGTCCAAAAGAGGAAAAAATAACCACAAAACACCGTAGTTGTACTTACATTTAAGCCAGCTTTCCTCCAATAGTAGTTGCTATATTGGTTAACCATGCACTTTGTTTTTTCTTTAAACTTTTCTTCTGAGTCATTAGACCACCAAGGATCCAGGTTTCCATTTTTATCATATTTTCTACCTAGCAAAAAGGAAAGTTAAAAGATATTTGTATCACCTGTGTTCTCTTCTGGGGTTTTTATGGTTTAAGGCCTCACATTTAGGTCATTCGTTCATCCATTTTCAACTTATTTGTGTGTGTGGTCTAAGAACACGGTCCACTTCCATTCTTTTGCATGTTGCTGTCCAGGTTTCCCAGAAGCATTTGTTGAAGAGCCTGTCTTTTTTCCATTGGATTCTTTTTTTTCCTGCTTTGTCAAAGATTAATTGATCATGTATTTGAGGGCTCATTTCTGGGTTTTCTAGTCTGTTCCAATGATCTATGTATCTATGTTAGTGCCAAAACCATACCGTCTTGATGACTAAAGCTTTGTAACATAGCTTGAAGTCTGGAATTGTGATGCCCTTGTGCTTTGCTTTTCTTTTCCAAGGTTGCTTCGGCTATCTTGGGTCTTTTGTGGTTCCATACAAATTTTAGGATTGTTTCCTCTAGCTCTGTGAAAAATGCTGGTGGTATTTTGATAGGGATTGCATTATTTTTCCAAAGAAAACATACAGATGGGCAACACAGATATGAAAAGATGCTCCACATCACTCATCAGGGAAATGCAAATCAAAACTACAATGAGGTATCACCTCACATCTGTCAGAATGGCTAGTACCAAAAAGATAAGAGATGACAAGTGTTGGCAAGGATGTGGAGAAAAAGGAGCCCTCCTGCACTGTTGGTGGCAATGCAACCTGGTACAGCCACCGTGGGAGACAATATGGAGGGTATCAAAAAGCTAAAAATAGAACTACCCTACGACCCAGCAATTACACTCCTGGGTATTTATCCAAAGGATACAAAAATACTGATTTGAAGGGGTGCATGCACCCCAATGTTTATGGCAGCATTACCTACAATAGCCAAATTATGGAAACAACCCAAATGTCCATCAACAGATGAATGGATAAAGAAAACGTGGTATATATAGAGAAAGTGGAATATTACTCAGCCATAAAAAAGGAATGAAATCTTGCCATTTGCAACAACAGGGATGGAACTAGATAATATAATGCTAAGTGAAACAAGTCGGAGAAAGAAAAAAAATATGATTTCACTCATATGTGGAATTTAAGAAACAAAACAAATGAGCAAAGGGGAAAAAAGGAGAGACAAACTAGGAAACAGACTCTTAACTCTAGAGAGCACACTGCTGGCTACCAGAGGGGAGGTGGGGGAGGGGATGGGTGAGACAGGTGACGGGGATGAAGGAGGGCCCTCGTCCTAATGACTGCCGGGTGACGTATGGAAGTGCTGAATCCCTACAGTGTACATCAGAAACTAATAATATACTGCATGTTAACTAACTAGAATTTAAATAAGAACTTAAAGAAATTTGTACTATTTGTGGAAACTAATTTCTTCATTTTCCCTTTCCCCCAATTCAAAAAACCTTGAAAAAGCAGTCCCCAGTAGCAAGGGTCACGCCTGGGAGCAGCTCCCACCTTCTCTCCAGTGTCACATGTTAATTGTAAAAAGAGGGCTTGATAAAGAGGTTTGAGGAAGTTCTTTCCTCCTGAGCAACAAAGAACATTTTAAAAATAAAATTCATCAACTTATGGCATGCACACTGTGAACCAGTCTTGATTTCTTTGTTTTCACCTGATGTGACCCATAATGTTCTCTGGATTATGAAATGAAATGGCTTCATTCAGAAAGCCCATGGTGGGAGCTGGAACGTCACTACCAGTGAAATTCCAAACGATCCATAGGAACAGCCCAGTGAGTCATTCACACGGATCTATAGGCACAGCCTTGTGAGTCATTCACACCGTGAGACCACAGCCCCTGACTCAGCCCTATAGGAACGTGTTTCCTCCAAGTTGCCAGGAGCTGAGAGACACATAAAACCTCTATTATGAATCATTCCACAGCCATCAGTGTGCATGGAAGGCCCATCTGTCCTGCTTTGACAAGGCAGGTTGCTCTAAAAAGAGAACTTGGAACAAGAATGGAAATCTCCAAAACGTAATGGAAAAAAAATTAACTATACATGGTTGTTTGCTTATTTGTTTGTTTTTGGTTTTTGGTTTCTGGTTTGGTTGTGGGGGTTTTTTGGTTTTTTGTTTGTTGGTTGGTTGGTTACAGCCTTACTCTTCTTTTGTCTACACCCTTCAAAAAAAGTTTTGAGTAGATCTGGACTATCGTCCATACTCAAGATTACTACTGGTTTAAATTTAATTAGGGAAAGAACTCTTCGTTGGACTTATAAGATAGCCCCAAAGCAAAGGTGTTAACTGAAATAACCCAAAGCTCTTTGGCAAGGGTGGATGTCACTACCACCACCCCTAGGAGAGCATGGAGTCACTGTCCTCCATACACTATCCAACCAATCATTAAACAGTTACTGGGCACGTAGTTCATTATGTAATTCCCTGTTCTAAGTATTGGTTACCGAGTGAAATTGCCGTCATTAGATTATGTCCTCTGAGAATGGCTCCAGAAGGCCTCCAAAAGATTCAGAGGGACAACTGTACATAAATTTCCCAGGAAGAAAGGCCCAGAACCAAGAGATCACTACTGGGTTAAGGTTCTTAGCTAAGACACTTCTCTTCGATAAAGCGAACACACAAAGACAGAAAGCGTAGCTCCAGAGATTGAGATGACTATAAGGCAGCTACATTTTTAATAGGGACGGCAGAGATTAGAGGTACAGAAACCCTAGGTGATTCAGGAAGGGCTTGTGGGAGCCCAGGAAGAACCGTTCAGAAGGAGAAGAACCAAGAGTCTCTGGCCCTGGGGTAGGCATCCAGGAAAGGATGCTGGAGACACCACAGACACAGAAGAAAGAGGGCCGCCTATACAATGTTGCCTTGTGCCAGCCAGCTCCTTAAAACTGCCTGCAGATCATTGTGCAGATATGCACCTGACTGTAATTTGCTGCTAATTCATAAATTTTAGAGATTTCTTGTGGCTTTCCAACAATGCTCAATGGTAAAGGAGAAAGGAGCGCCCATCAAAAATGATGAGGACTCTCAAAGGGCACTGGTTTTGGTAGTTTATGCCCCACTCTGCTCTTGTGCTTAAATATCATCAGGATACATAGCACATTCTTCTATACTATACATTATTAGGAAAGCACAGCCTTCTAACAAAATTCTGAATATATGCCAGCATAGAGAAAAACAGAGCTTAAGCGTTGCATAATCCTTGCAACAGTATAAAAGGATCAGGCAGCTAAGCTCCAGAGTCCTAACTTGGCAGCACATATAATCATCTTGGGAGCAGAGCTCACACCTCCAGGAAGAGCATCTCATGACGGTGAATAAAGAAATGACAAAGGGGAGAAGCTATGAAGCAATTCCTGTAACTATCGTGGCAGCTACAGCAAGCCTGATCTAAATGCGAAGCTAATTTCATTGAAATTACAAGGTCTTTCTTTCATGTTATCCCGTCACCAACGGGAACAATTATTTATTTATGGCAGGCTATCACAGCAAGACATGGGGGAAAGTTTTCAATCAGCAATCATACTGCTTTGGATAATCTTCAGTCTATGATGATGCCACTATGCAAAGATAATAGCAACAATTAACATCCGTACGATCAACATTATCATAAAAGCAGCAGCTCATACAACGAACGAGCACTTACCATTATTATCAAATCCATGTGTAAACTCATGTCCAACAATTACTCCTATAGCTCCGTAACTCAGAGATCTGGAGTACAAATATATAATTTGAAGAAAATTGCAAGCATTAATCTCAGAGCATAATCCTTTGATTTTTTTTCAATGAAAGCCAAGATAATCTGTTTTCTAGTAACCACAATAACAACTTCATAACCACACCCACAAAACTGTAAAAAAAAAATCTAAACACACCCTTCTCACTGAAATGGGCAAAGAAAATAAATTCTAACACTGTCACTATGACCTATATGACATTAGGGATATGAAAGAGATCATTTCTAAAGTCCCCTCCAGCCCTAAGGTTTCTATGATTCTGTATCTCTGCTCTAGTTAGTTTATATCTATAAACATCCAAAGTGGCAGCAGGGCTTGAAATGATCCTGTCAGTAAACATACCATTTATTTTTTTTAAATCTGAGAACTTGTTGAAAAATCACTCTAGACTTAAAAGGTAAGTTGTTTCCCAAATGTCATCATAAAAAAGGAACAGAGCAGAGATTAAGAGGGATCACTGCTTTCAGAAGGGAGCCACATTCCCTTGCTTCGGTGACAGACAAGGTCACGAGTGAATGGCAAGGATCTTGAAGCCTTAACCAGATTTGGAAACTGCAGAATCATGAGCCAATAGTGGTTGTTTGGTAGCACTTGCTTATTAGGTAGCAATACATAACTGAAACAGAGCGTATTAATGATAGATGAAGAAATCCGCAAAGAGGCTTCTGGGTGTGTGGGGGGGTCTGGAACGTTCTCTCTCAACTGCAAGTTCGGAGAAGGCCGTACCCTTATGTGCTTGATCACTGCTAAATTCTCTGTAACTAGTACACACTATGAAAGTAGCAGTGATTTGACTCATTGGTTAATTAACTTTACCATTTCACGCAAGTGACAGGTCCACATGTAACGTATTTTAGTTATTTAACATGTGGATGAGGATTAAAGACAATTTAAAATCCTCGTTATGAGGATTCTTCCTGAGATTTGCAATTATGCTAAAAATATTTCGCAGTTGGCTCCTGACAAGCTACATCAAAGTCACTCGGCAAATGGAAAGGACCCATAAGTGGAAAGAACAAAAATTTTTGAAGCAACATGTTATTACAGGACATAATGATCCTTAACATGCTAATTGTTTGTCTCAACTATACCCAAGGAAGTGCTCTAAGATTTAATTTTTCCCCTCGGTGGCAATTCTTTCCTTTGTTATTTCTTCCCTGCAAAGTAATTTGCATTTGAAAAAAACGCTTCCTACTGTTTTTACATCATTGCAAACCTTCATTAAGGAAGTAAGAGTAAAATTGTGCATTTCAATCATGGAGTTCCCATGACAGTGTGGGACAAACTTGCAGCCTGTAACACTGTGGTATTTTTTCTTTTTCTTTTTTTTTTTTTTAATCAGCAGAAAAGTTTTATTTCTCACTGTGGTTTTTTTTTTCATGCCTCTCGGCCCGGAGCACAGGCCTCAGGCCTCTATGACCCCTGGTCAGTGTAGGTGACTGGCGACTGAAGGGATGAACACTGGACGTTTATAGGAACTGCTCTGCGATAAATGTCCCTTAAGAGGGGCTGCTCTGACGAGCATCCTATTTGCAGAGGGTAATAAAGAATTCAGAAAATGACTGACTCACTCTAAGTTCCAATTCTCAGTCACATAACTGTGATCCTTTGGATGGGAGACAAGAAAAAGTAATTTTATATGACTGAGCCTTCCAATGATAATGTTTCATAATGCTGAAGGCCCATCTTCCATTTCATCAATGGACATTATTAGATGAGCATGCCATAAAAGTAAATAAATAAACTCAAGCCTTTCAAAATGGGACTGGCTTGGGACGCCTGGGTGGCTCAGTTGGTTGGACGACTGCCTTCTGCTCAGGTCATGATCCCGGAGTCCCGGGATCGAGTCCCACATCGGGCTCCCAGCTCCGTGGGGAGTCTGCTTCTCCCTCTGACCTTCTCGCTCATGCTCTCTCTCAAATAAATAAATAAAATCTTAAAAAAATAAAATAAAATAAAATGGGACTTGCTGGCCAGAAACAAGAAGACTGCTGCAGAGAAAAATCGAGCCTTCCAAAAACGAAATAGAAAAAATGACCATTTTTCCACCTCCTCGGTTTCTCTCGTGTTCTTACTACCCCACGGGTTTAACGTGTGCCCTGGATTCTGCTGTCAACCAGAGGACAGCCAGGCTGCTGTCTGCAGCAGCCATGATCCCACACTGTCACCAAGTGAGGGCTACTCTGTGCCTGAATCAAAAACTCATCAAAATCTCTGATTCAAAAGTGGCATTCAGGCTATCTACTTTGTCTCCTCAGCAGAGGCATGGACCTCCTCCACAAAAACCCGTTTCCGTAGTCATAGGACTTCTCCTGGGATTTCTAATAACCAGGAGCTACTGTGGGGACCGGTCCCTCTTCAGGTGGTTCTAAATAAAACATCTCTCCCTAGCACTGATCCACAGTCTCTTTCCTACATCTTCGATCTGTTGGTCTCGAATAGTCTCTAGCCGAATATCCTCTGACCCCTCTGAACACAGTAAATCGCCTGCCAACTTAACTCTCCTTCAAAAATGTGAAGACACTTAGAAGGCTCCCCTTCAAGTGTCCTCAAGTTCTTTCAATTGTTTTCTCTTCAGCCCTGAATTCTAGAGCAGCATTTCCCAAAACAAAGGTAAAGAGGGAGCTTAGGAACCTCTGAGTTAAACGCATTTAAATAGGTTTCTTTCTTACATGCCTTCTTGGAAATTCTTATGCTTAAAAACAAAAGGGAGGGTGACTTACCTCTATTACTACTTCAGGGAACAAACACTTTGGGATGTTGTCTTAGCCTACTTACAATTCTGATTCTTCACTCTAGGAACAATTTCGCTTTTTAATGTCCCAAGAATTAGACCCAAAATTCAGGGAAGGACTAAGCTGACCAGTGTGAACATAATGGATACCCACTTCCTGGTCTGGAGGCTAGCCATCCAAAAGAGATGTATGGGAATCCAGCTGACTGGACTATGATTCCCACGTCTCCAGCATCTCCATCTTTCCAATGCCAAGTACCCAAAATATGCTTAATAATTATTCATTGAGCAGATATCGTAATAGAGGATGGAAGGCTTCAGTGAGGACCTAGAACTCTTTAGGAAAAAAATACAAATCTCTCTCCCACTAAAGTATCGAATATGGCTCAGCATAAGGCTGAACCCAGAGACACTAATGTTATTTCCTAGGTTTCTATGATTTTGACTTTTAGACTAGAAAATCATGCTCATTGACCCAATAAACAAATTCACTGAATCAGTAACTTCACAACCTAACCAGACTCTTTTTCCAAGTCTCTAGGTATATAACCACAATCACGGAAGCTCAGTTGAATTGCTAAAGATAAGCAGAATCAAAGAGTTCTAGGACATTTTTAGTTTGAAGGAAACTTAGAGAGTATTTAGCCTAGATCTTCATTTTTATAGAAATATATGCAAGTTTTATAATTTGAATAATAGGGGAAAATCAATTCCAAATATCTGACCACTAATAAAAACTATGCAGCCAAGGCCTAGGATGATAGTAAGGGATTCGGTTAAAGCAAACTAAGAATTATCATTTAGGCTAATGGAGTACGCTTCCCTAAATAAGTTTTACTGATGCCTGCTCCTGGTCCCCTTGGCACTTGCCATATTTGAGCACACCAATCCCACAGCTTCCAACTGCCAACACCTGAAACTAGTTGCCTGAGGACTTTTTCTGGCTACCAAAGCCCTCGTGGCCAAGAATGGGGAATGCCAGGGAGTTAGTACAGCAGGTAACAGCCCTCGAATCAATGAGGGAAGAAGAACTGGACGATCAACACCCCAGCAACCTTGCCCCTAAGGTGGGATTATGCCAAAGCATGTTCTACAGTTCCCCAGCAAGACTGAGCCCCGGTTGCTCACAGTGATAACTGGCTCTGAAACACGTATGTGGTAGGTAGAATAATGGCCCCAAAAGATGTCTTCATGTTAATGCCCAGAAGCCCTGATATGTGATGTTATTACACAGCAAAGGGGAATTACGGTTGCTAATCAGCTGAGCTTAAAACAGGGAGATTGTCCCGGATTATCTGGGTGCACCCAATATAATCACAAGGGTCCTTCCAAGTGGAGGAGAAGGCAGAAAAGGAGAGTCAGACGGAAATCTGACTATGGATCTATGATCAGAGAAATGCAACTTTGCTAGTTTGGAAGATGGAGGAAGGGACCAAGAGCCAAGGAATGTGGGCCAACATTAGAAGCTAGAAAAGGCAAGGAAACAGATTCTTCCCTAGAGCTTCCAGAAAGGAATGCAGCTGTGCCAACATCTTGTGTTTACCCCGGTGAGACACAGGTTGGACTTCTGACCTATAGAACCATAAGCTAATAAATTCCTGTTGTTTTAAGCCACTAAGTTTGTGATGATTATGGCAGCCACAGAAAACCCACACAACACAATCTATTGGCTTCCTTCCCTCCTGTCTCACGTCTCCACTCTCCTGCTGGTGTTTTCTGCTGTCATCTCCCATAAGAACTCCTCAAACTCAAATCCTTGCATGGGGTCTGTTTTGAGTCCCAATCAAAATATTGCTACCATATTTCTCTTATTTTTATATGTATGTGATCCCATATATTTTTTAACCTACAAAATATTTAAATTGTCATTTATCCAAACCAAAACAAAAGACACTAAACTTCTAAAAGCAAGACTAATTTTCTGTGTATTAAAGCACCAGAACAAATAAAGACACATAATAAAAGTGGTGATATTACCAACAATGAATATTATCAGAATTCCCACTATATATGTAAATTCAGAATTACTTAAGTCTACAATCTGTTGGTATTAATGACCTTTAATATCTCAAACTCCAAAGACTGTCCATTTTTTACCTATTGCATCACTACCCAAGTTATATTTTTAAAGACAAATCTGATTATCTTTACTTGTTCAAAAACATCAGTATTTTCTATTGCTTGTTAATGTCCAGGCTCCTTACCTGGCACCCAGAGCCCTCCAATATCAAATATTAAACTTATTTTCCAGATGTCTTTTCCACTACTTCCCTTCATATACTACTTGGACCAGCCAAACTAAAATCTTTGCTATTCTATGCACACTTCCCTTTCCTCTTCTCATATTATTTCTTCTATGGTGTTTGACCCATTATCATCAACTCAAATCCCAACAATCCTTTAAGGTCTAAATATTTGTACTATGAGTCAATGCACAAGTGAATAAATGCATAAAAATGAAAGCTCCATGTGTAGAAGCTGCCTCTCTTGTCCAGAGATACACCCTGGGAAAAAGAGCAGGAAGACAAGTACCTAAAATGATGAAAAGGGGGACTGACCCACCCTGGGTTCCATGCCCCTCTTTGTGCTGAACAATCACTGGCTTTGTTTTTTGTGACTTTATATTCTATTCTCTGCCAAAGCAGCACATTCTCCCCTACTTGTCAACAACTGGATTCTTCACTCATTTACTTACCGAGGATATTCTGTTCCCCAAAAAAAAGGCTTCTGGAGCTCTCCTGCTGGAAACCCTGGGAGAAAGATAGGCAAAATTGTAAGGGATACAGAGATTGATTCGATGACGAGTACTTGGTTCAAGCTTTAGCCTGGAAGTGTCAAATGTCCATCTGAGAGGTCCTCCTCATGGAGCTAAGAGCACTCTAAGAGAGTCAACTGTTTCTAAAATGATATTAACTCAACGGAGTTTGAAATGAGGGCATCACATTAGTTTCAAGGAAATCACTTTGCATGAATACTCTGTTGACACTGTTCAGCCTGCCGTGAACTGGACTCCTTCATACAGTGTGTGCAGGAGGCTTCTGGCTGTCCAGCAGCTTCCCCTCATATAAAAAGGGCCAGCTACATGGATACACAATCTATGTGGCCAAAGGGGCTCCCCCCACAAAGTGCCCCACTTGCATGTAGCATTCTTCAGACTTCCTATGAACACACAACTCCACTAGACCCACAATTTGTGGGAATCCAGTGAGATGCAAAGTGAGTACAGGCAAAGCGTGTGACATCTAGGACTGAGTAGATGGGGCCTCTGGAGGCCCTTTCCATTGGAACCAGGATTTGATTGATTACCCAAAAAAGAGACAGTGGCATTCTAAGAAACATGAATGACCAAGGAACCCTATCATATCCTTTCTTACTTTAGTTACTTCCTTGTATTAGCCAACCACATACACTGAAAATTACATAGAAGGAAAGGAAAGACAGGACGACCCATAGCTCCTTCTCTTTTCAGTCCTCCCTTACTCATCAGTAAACCAGAGGCAGAGAACGTGAGTAGAATATACGTGTATTAAGAAATAACATCAAAGCCGCTGGGTTAGTTTTGGGCAGTGTTCCCACTGGCCTGGTAAGAACAAAATTCCTATGCGTGTATAGGTTACAAAATACAAACTGTAAAATTTTGGTGATTCCACACACAAGTTAAAAGCTCTTATATTTTCATTTAAAACTGACATTGCACAATATATAGATGAACCGTAAACTTATGTTGATGGCTGAAAATGTTGATTTTTCTTACAACTCAACAATGACATTAAAGAACAAATAAAAACCCTGACAAGTCTAGAGAAAGAGAGGCCACAGAAGGCAGGACAACGCTGCATACTTGAGCACCTTTAACTGCACTCTTTCTGGTTCTCTGCACAGGGGGCCCCCATATTTTCATCCGGCACTGGGCCTTGCAAATTAAGTAGCGGGCTTGGTGCAGATGAGCAGGAGAAATGTTTTGCTTTGGTATTGCAACTCCCCACTGGATCTGGCATCCTGGGCTGATCCTGAGAGCTGCATTCCCAAGTCTTAACAATTGGGAATGCAAACAATAGTAACAGAAGACACAACAGCCAGAGAGAGAGAGAGCGAGGAGGAGGACAAGTGAGCAGCACGTTCTTCAATGCCCTCGCCTGCTCCACTGCTCGAGGCTCAGTGAGACTGAAAGCTCTTTTAGGATTAAAATATTTTCTCTTCCCTCTCTCCCTCTCCACATTCTGTCTACACCCTGGCCACGAGATGATACTATGACACTGGGAGGAGAAGCGAGGGTGAGAAAGCAAGTTCTTAGTTTAGAAGTGAAATGTGAATTCCGTATACCCATTCTTTATATTTTCTTCCTATCGGTTTGAGATTTCAAGGGACAAAAGCCTCATGGCAAAACAGAGAGGGATCCAGCTGGAGTTCTCTCTTCCTGTTACTTTCAAGAGAGGAAAACACATGACTCTGAAGGGGCAACATCATATTTATCTTCATCATTTTAAAATTGCCTTAGATTTTTTTTTTGCATCTTTACATCAATATTCCATCCTTTTTTGGTGATTACTTATAGCAAGTCATCCGAACTCGGAGATATGTATGCAAATATATATTACATATATATGCAAATCATAGTGTTTATATGAAAGTCTCATCTCACATAATAAATCAAAAAGCAATGATATTTCCTAATAAGAACAATGATCATGAACCAATGGGATCTAATTATGAAGTCATTACGGCATTCCTGCTTGGTGCGGTGCCCAGCTGGAAGCACTTCTGTCCACTGCCAACCTCTTTACAGGAAGACATCTGACACCTGCACGCTGTCAGGGGTCCCCCGCCTCGCAGGCCTTGGCCATCGCATGCCTCGGGGCAGCTGTATCTTGCTCAGCCTGTCAGGGCCAGGGAACCCTCCACTGATCAACACAAGAATCTGACGCCCTTAGGGCTGTGCGGCTGAACTGGATGGCTTCACAGAGATGTGGAGGGGTCCTCCGGCCAGAGTGACAGATCAAAGCCCAACAGCACCAACTCGGTATCTTATCTCAGGAAGGGGGTAAGCTGTATTTCACAAAGGTAGAAGTACAAAATAATTAAATAAACGGGGAATTCTCTCCCTTTTTAACAGGCTTTTCTTGTGGGTTGTTTTGTTTTTTTTTTGCAAATCCATTTTATTTCTTTTCTCCCCCCATTTCAGCACTGTGTCACCAGTTTCACACTTTTTCTTTTAAAAGATTTTATTTATTCATTTCACAGAGATCACAAGAAGGCAGAGGCAGGCAGAGAGAGAGGGGAGAAGCAGGCTCCCCACTGAGGAGAGAGCCCCGGGGCTCAATCCCAGGACCCTGGGATCATGACCTGAGCATGAGGCAGAGGCTTTAACCCACTGAGCCACCCAGGCGCCCCCCGGTTTCACACTTTTAAAGCCTTTTTCTTAAAGCTCCTCTTCCTATCAGTATATTTATGGGAGGCACCCTCACAATGTAATGTGTGTATGTACACACATCTATGTGCTTGCATCCATATTACATACAGACATATTATGCATACAAACATAGAGATATCCACATGAGAGGAGAGAGGGAGGGAGAGGAAGGAAAAAAATGTAGCTATTAGACTGGCAAAAATTAGTCAGTTGGTAATGGGTAATACTGGCCAGGATGTAGGAAGGATGCTGGCGTGAGTGTAAACTGTTGCAAGAATTTTCATGAGCCATTTAGTCATCTCTTAATGCTTTAAACGCCACTTCTATAAAATGAGTAGCTATGAGATGACATGGGAAAAAAATCTAAAAGATATTAAGTGGAAAAAAATATTAAGCGAAAAAGCTGTATTCAGTCGTGTATGTGGTCCTTTTCTGCAAAGTATATGTATAAACATATGCATAGGTACATAGAGTCAGGTCTGCTGTAACACATTCCTGGAAGAGGCAAATTTGCTCAAAGGTGACTGATACACTGGGGAAAAAACTGGGGCCTAACTCCCAATTTCACATTTGCTTATGTGTGATTTTGTCCTCCAGAAATGCTAAATGAAAGCAAGAAATACACCAAATGAACTGAACCACACAGGAATACACAAAACTCACACATCCCAACGTGGGCCAGTTAGTTACCTCAGTTCTCCATGTGTGTTAGAAGCCCCAGCCACCCACGCCTGGTGTTCAAATGGTCCTTCCAACTTCAGCTCACCCTCCTTCAACCACGACACACTAACTCACAAGCTGCAAGTCCTCCAGCACCCATTTCCACAGGCCAACTTCAAGTCTTTCCAGGTGAAAATACCATATTTACTCTAGCATTTATGTATTTACTCATTTAACACCTATAAGACTGTGCTATTGTTTTTTCAAGATCTACTTTTAGAGAAAGAGAGAGCGCGAGCGAGCATTCCCCGAGCGATGGTGCGAGCAGGGGGAGGGGCAGAGGGAGAGAAGCAGACTTCCTGCTGAGCTCAGAGCCTGCTGTGGGGCTCAGTCTCAGGGCCCTGAGATCAGGACCTGAGCTGAAATCAAGAGTCGCAGGCTTAACCAACTGGGCCACCCAGGCGCCCCTGTATTATCATTTTTATTAGGCTCCCGGCTTTTGTTTTCATGCGCCATTGATCATGCTTTGATTGTTGTGTTCCTCACCCCATTTTTCTCATAAACCTGTGGCTTTTATTGCACAATTCTGCATAACATAGTGACATTTAGGAACTTGTGTGTCGCTTTATAGCAGAACTAACTGTGTAGGTACATGTGGGCATCTATGTGTCCATGGACACATATACATTCCTGCCAGTGGTCTGCAAATTTTATCAGGCATCAGAATGACCTAGAAGGCTTAATGGAACAGACTGATGGGCCCCACTCTCAGAGTTTCTGAGTTAGTAAGTCTAGAGAGGAGGCTAAGAATTTGTGCCTTTAACAAGTTCCCTTGTGATGCGGAAGCTGCTTGATCTAGGATCCACACTTCAAGAGCCGCTGCCCAATCACTGGTTCATGTGTACCATGGAGTCATGGCTAAATATGTTCATTGCTGCATCGCTGTAATTGAGAAAAGTGTGCCACAAGCCAGATATCCAACAGGAAAAAAATAACTTAATTATGGCATAACTGTACTATGGACTGCTCTGCAGCAAATGAAAAGAAAGAGGTAGGTCTTAATATTCTAGCACGGAAAAAATCTCCCAAAACGTGTTGTTAAAATAAAGCAAAGCACAGATACAAATATACAAATACCATTTCTATTTTTAAAATAAGTACCGTATCCATGTAGTATATGAATGCAAATGCACAGAAAAGGTCTGTAAAATACATATCAAAGGGATCATAGGGACTGCTTCCTGGAGCTAATGGGGACTAGAAGGTGATGACTGGTTAAAGGGATTTTGGACATAGATGTAATATTGTAAATTTTAACTAGTCAAAGGTAATCAACTTGTGTAATGAAAATTAACTCTTATAGAAATGTGTACATATTGTAGAAAATTCTTCTAAAGGTTATACAAAAACTTAACAGTTCACCAAGCTTACATAATAGCATTTTCCTCTGGCATTTGTCAATACCAGCAAATGACATTCCCATTTCAAGCAAAAATACCAGTTGTTGGTATGTAATTCAAAAGACTAAAATTCTGACAAAGGAAAATATTCTTATCTATATGTTCTAATAACCTCATTGTTTGTTACTAAAAATTTCTCTTTCTCAGGTCTGCACCCAGCAATACTAAGGCCTGCTTTCGGCTTTCTACTGGAGTCAAACCTTCCTTTTTTGCTGGAGTTTCCCTACAACTCCCACACCAGTGAATAACTGACTAACCTTGATGGCTTTTGTTTAGGACAGACATGACTGCCAAAGAACCGACCATATTCACTGGGCAATTAACTCAGGCAGGTTCAACTTTTCGGCCTTTGAAGTCACAAAGTTACATCTTAACTGTAGCAACAGCTTTCCAAGAAGGAAACTTAAATGCCTCCGCACAGTTCAGTTTCAGAATCTATTTTGTTACAGGAAAATCGCACCAGTTAGGTTCTTTAGTATAGACAAATGAAGAGAAGAAAACAAAATTAGTCCATTATCCCATAGCTCAGATGCAAGAAAACAAAAATACATACATACTCAGGGATAGCAAATTCATACTGTATGAAGAGACATGAACAAAATCAATAATTTCCCTTATCTCCACTCCTCTTTCCCAATGCTGGAGCTTTCTTTCCACTACTATGTGCATAGCTTGCTTCAGATATTTATTCAAATGTCAACTTCGCATTCAGGCCTTCCCTAGTGCTTTTTAAAGGAAAGGGGTGTTATCCTACCCCTTTCTTGCTTTATGTCTCACGATAATGCCATCATCTATAACACTCTACATTGTATTTCTTTTGTATAAATTACTGTCTTTCTCCCAACTAGAAAGCAAGCTCCATAACAAAAGGGATTTTTATTTTTACTATGCTTTCACTGCATTATCTGTAGAGCCAGAACACTAGCTGGCATGTGATAAGCACTCAGTAAATATCTGTCGAGTGAATGGAATCTGCACCTTGTGAACTTGAAGGTATAATCGGGGTTAAGCATTACCTATGATTATAAGTATATATCGTTAGCCAAAGTGGAAAACATTACATGCTACTATTGGTATCATCAACATGCTACTTCCTGAAGTTTCCATACGCAATACCAGAACAGAGATATGTTCCATTATTCAAGTTGTTTTTCCTTCTAGATTAAGGACTTGGTTGATTCCATTCTCTTGCATTTATGGCAGAACTAGTATAGTTTTGAGGTTGGCACTTTTCCCCCCAATAGATTCTCATTTCAAAATGCAGATTTTTTATATTTTTTTATAAACATATGATGTATTTTTATCCCCAGGGGTACAGGTTTGTGAATCACCAGGTTTACACACTTCATAGCACTCACCATAGCACATACCCTCCCCAATGTTCAAAATGCAGATTTTAACAAGATGAAAATCCCTGTCCAGCTCCCTGAAAGTTCCATCACCCCTGTGTACTCTTAGCCCTCCCTATGGCCAAGGTATAAAGTAGGATATGCTCCCTTTCTATGGTTGTGACATGTGCTGAAAAGAGAAATCAGACAAAATGCTGGTTTAGATCAGAGTCCTTTGGTCCCAACAATACAGGATGACTATATTCTCTTTTCCCTACATCCTTTGCATGCTTTCATGTAACTGCCACATTAAGTTTCATACCCATAAAAGCCTATGATACAGTAAAGTTATCATACAGCAATATTTTGAAAGCGTGACTTTCCAAGGTATTATGTTATGTGGAAGTTTGAAGGATTTTTTTTTTATATTGACACTTAAAAATGGTGATTCTCTTAAGAAAACTGTGCTCAGACTCAACAATCTTTTCCTGTTGTTTCCATGTTTGGTCAGATTTAACAAAATGGGAGGCCTCCCACTTTCACTCGCCAGGCGTTAAAACCCAGACTAGACTGTCAGCTTCTTCCCTTTCTCCACGGCAAGCTTTTGTAAATATACTAATACAACGGAAGACAACTCAGACTCAACTAAATTTGGGAGCAGTTCATTCTTAAATTCAATCTATCTTTTGACTTCTTTAAAGAAACTAGCATTAGTGAATGTGTTCAGTTAGGATCCCTCCAGCAGCCTCTAGGGCAGAAGAGGCACATCCAGGGCCAAATGATAAAGGTTCAGTTCAAAAGAAGGTGATGCGGATGGGCAGGGGTTGTGGGGGAGGACAGGATTCTAAAGAAAAATCCGATGGGCCAGAGAATGTGCACACCAAAGTACATACTGACCTCTTTAATTCAATCCATTTTCATATTTGCTATAGCTGCTTTCTCCCGACATGTACTTGGATTTTTCACTGAGTGTGTACCTGTGTCTGTTTTCTTTTCACTATAGGTGTTTGTGGTATTTTTGCTAAGGGGCTGACTGTATCAATACAATGTATTATTAATTTTGTCAAATAACAGGATGTTTAGTCTTTCGCATGGATTCACTGATGTGTTAATATGGCTTTATTCTAGTGCATGTTATGACTGTTATTTTCAAAAGTCTTAAGTGTATGCTAGTATTACTGAGCTAATCCTTGTATCCATCTACATTTCGGGACTTGTTGCTAATGTATCATCTTAGCAACATTATTATACTTCTTGGTGAGATTCACTTGTAGTTACTTCTGCTGACTTGATTATTTTACTTGTCCTATGTAATAATAGCTCCTAGTTCTACAGCTCACTAAATGAATGTATTTTAGGACCCTATTTTTGGAGATGTTAATATAATTAAAATACCATTATAAAAGCTACCAGGAAGAGCTGATTTTGGTTATGATGATGCCACTTGGACACATAATCATTGGCCGCTGACATTTATGAAGCACCTGTGATGTGCCAAGCCACATAGGGAAGCTGTAAACATGCAAATGTCCTCAAGGAACCTACTATCTAGTGAAGGAAAAGAGATGTAACCAAAAAAATTCTGTATTGTAATATCTAAAAACGTGAACTGATACCAAAGCTCTCTGAAGTGTATGTTTTCATTGACATTTGTTTTCAATTCAGTAAAGACGCATAGCGGTGTTTTGGGAGAGGGGGAGCTATACACATGTCTATGCTAATGACTCAAAGATATGATCAGTGACATCAGTTGAGGTTCGAGGTAGGAATGGTTTAAGAGAATGACACTTGGTATGTGGTCATGGCCCAGCAGCATCAACAACACCTGGATGCTTGTTAGAGACACAAATTTTTGGGCCCCACACCAGGTCTGCTGAGTCAGGAACTCTGGGAGTGGGGGTGCGGAGTTTTCAGCAGGTGCCCGAGATTACTATGGCACATGCTAGTTGAGACCTACTGGTTGAGGTCAGGATAAGGATTCTCAATCCCAACTGTACCTCAGAATCCCTTGGGAAGCTTTTAAAAAGTAGACCCATGTCAAAGGCCCTGCCCAGACCTACCGAGCCATAATCTCTGGGATGGAGCCTTGAATGTATGTATGTTTTAAAAGCAACTCAGGTGATTCCATTATGCCAAGAAATTCAGAACTCTTGGTTTAGGAAAAATAAGGCACTGCTTATATTGAACTCATGTATTTAAAACAGCCCTCTCGTCTCATTCTCCTCTCTTCACCACTTCTCAATGCTGTGTTTGTAACATATAATCAGATATTTTTTCTTACAATTTTGCAGATATACTTTCAAAACTGAAAATTTACATGGTTAACGAATTATCACTGTACAAGGACAAAACCAGTTTTAATTTCAACTGCTTTGGAAAATCCAGAATGAATGCTCACACTAAGAGGGAATGAATGTTACATCTTCTTTAGGCTCAGTTCTCATAATCAGATAAGCCGGATAGCATTCTTCTAGAATCTAGGAGACCATCAGTTGGGACATGGAAATTGCTATAATTACAAAGCACTTCTGGTAATATTTTCTGCTGTAAAGAATTTCATTGTCATCACTGCTAAGATTAATAGTGGCTTTTTTTTTTTAATTTGGCATCTTGCCATAGTTTGGTGAATGCCAACCTTCCGCCTTCCAGAAAGTATCCAGTACTAACAGCTGTGACTCATGTCAAGGGATTCAGCAAGATGCCTTAGCCATCTGCTGGCTTCCTACAGGTAACCTCCTGCCACTGTATCTATCAGCTTAGAACGGACAAGCAGAAAGCAGCTTCTGCCATAACTACCTTCAGGCGGCAACAAAGAGAACCTCCTCTCTTTTACCAGTGTGATGAACCATCCTATTTGCCCAAGTCTGAGGAAGCTCCTGGGATACAGAATTTTCAGTGTTAAAATTAGGACTGTCCCAGGCAACCAACACAAGTTAGTCCCCTACCTTTACCCAACCAAGTTGACCTCTTTTGCATTTGCTGCATTTTTATACCTCAGGGGTTCTCAAACTTCAGCAGCTAGCAGACATTTGATGGTTAAAATCTTCTTAAAATGTAAATTGCTGGGCCTACACCCGGCGTTTGATTCCACAGCTTAGGGTTGGGACCAGAATGTTCATTTATCACAAGCGATGCTGACACAGATGATCCAGGGACAGTGCTTTTAAGAACCACTGCTACAGTTCACCACCTGGCAGAGAAAACACAAATTTCCTCCCGCTATAAAGCTCAGTATCTCCTATTCTACTATTATGCCAACAGGTTGTTTCATACACACAATTGTTGTACTAGGTATTCAAAACTGACACTAAAGGCTTTGATGTTTAGCCCAGGCCTGGGACTATAATAGATGTTCAGCAAATGCTTGTCTGGGTTCCCTGAGCCATATCTGGGTTTGAGATGATGGTCTTAAGAATGAAAATATGACTAATATTTTCTCTTATGTCAATTCAACAACAACAAAGGTCTCTTTCATCTCCTCCAACAGCATCTTTACAGTGCATAACTCAATAAAAGAAAACCATCTCATCTGTTGTTAATGGAAATATGAACTGGTAGCACTTTTCTCAAGAGGAGTTGCATAAGATGTATTTTAAAAAAACCCTAATATGGACATACCATTAGACTTAGCAATTAATCCACATCTAGGAATTTACTCTAAAGAAATAGACTCAGATTTGCATAAAAACACAGACACAAAACTTACCACAGGGTTTTTTTTTTTTCATCCTAAGCATCTATTGGTAGGAAATTAACTGAAGAGGGACACTTGGGTGGCTCAGTCATTAGGCATCTGCCTTTGGCTCAGGTCATGATCCCAGGGTCTTGGGATCAAGCCCCACATCGGCCTCCCTGCTTAGCGAGAAGCCTGTTTCTCCCTCTCCCACTCCCCCGCTTGTGTTCGCTCTCTCGCTGTGTCTCTCTCTGTCAAATAAGTAAATAATTAATCTTTTTTTAAAAAAAGAAATTAACTAAATAATCAATGTGTTTTTATTTGGTGGAATACTATACATGATATTTAGGATTATATGTAATAAATGGAGATAATATTCATGTTACAATGTTTGGGGGGCAGCATTATTGGATGAGTCCATATTTAGTTTTAATTTTTTTTTAATATTTATTTATTTCACAGACAGAGAAAGAGTACGAGCAGAAGGGGAAGAAGGAGAGAGACCCTCAAGCAGACTCCATGCCGAGCATGGAGCCCAACACAGGGCTTGATCTCATGACTCTGAGATCATGACCTGAGCTGAAACCAAGAGTTGGACATTTACCAACTGCACCACCCAGGCACCCCTAGTTTCCATTTTAAATGTGTAGATAAACATAAGTTTGAGAGGTATTCAACAAAATCTTTAAATAAGGACAAAAACTTTAAAAATTTTTAGCTTAAAAACATGAAAGAAAGACAAGAAAGGATCAGAGAAAATCTTCAGAAACAACCACAAAACAAGGAATAAAATGGCAGTAAATACATTCCATCAATAATCATTTTGATTATAAATGGACTAAATGCTCCAATCAAAAGGCATAGGGTGTCAGAATGAATTTAAAAAATACAAGACCCATCTCATGTATATGCTGCCTACAAGAGACTCATTTTAATTTTTTTTTTAAGATTTTATTTATTTATTTGACAGCACGAGTAGGCAGAGCAGCAGGCAGAGGGAAAGGCATACTCCCCACCGAGCAGGGAGTCCAATGCAGGGCTTGATCCCAGGACCCTGGGATCATGACCCCAGACGAAGGCAGTAACAGACTGAGCCACCCAGGCACCCCAAGAGACTCATTTTAGACCTAAAGACACCTGCAGATTGAAAGTGAGAGGATGTGGAAACATCCATCATGCAAATGGATGTCAAAAGAAAGCAAGGGGAGCAATACTTATATTGGACAAAACAGACTTTAAAACAAAGACTGTAACAAAAGACAAAGAAGAACTTTACATAATAATAAAGGGGACAACCCAACAAGAAGATATAACTATTGTAAATATGTACCCAACACAGGAGCACCTAAATACATAAAACAGTTAATAAAAAGTGTAATGGAACCCATCAATAATAATACAATAATAGTAGGGGAATTTAACACCCCAGTTACATCAGTAGACAAATCATTAAAACAAAACTCACAAGAAAACAATGGCTTTGAATGACGCACTGGACCAGATGGACTTAACAGATATATTCAGAACATTCCACCCGAAAACAGCAAAATACACATTCTTTTCAAGTGTACACAGAACATTCTCCAGAATAGATCACATATTACCCTACAAAACTAACCTCAACAAATTTAAGAAGATCTAAGTCATACCATGCGTCTTTTCTGACCACAACATTATGAAGCTAGAAATCAACCACAAGAAAAAAATCTAGAAAGGCCACAAATACATGGAGGTTAAACAACATACTACTAAAGAATGAATGGGTCAACCAGGAAATAAAAGAAGAAATTTTAAAAATACATGGAAGCAAATGAACATGAAAACATAACAGTCCAAAACCTTTGGAATGTAGCAAAAGAAGTCCTAAAAGGTAAGAAACAGCAATACAGGTCTACCTCGAGAAGCAAGGAAAATCTCAAATAAACAACCTAACCTTACACCTAAAGGAGATAGAAAAAGAAGAACAAACAAGACCTAAAACCAGCAGAAGGAAGGAAATAATAAAGAAGAGAGCAGAAATAAATGATATAGAAAGTAAAAATAAATAAATAAATAAATAAATAAAAAACAGATCAATGAAACCAGTAGCTTGTTCTTTGAAAAAACTCAATAATGTTGATAAATCTCTGGCCAGACTTATTAAGAAAAAAAGGGAAAGGACTCAAATAAAATTACAAATGAGAGAGGAGAAATAACAATCAACAGCAGAGATATACAGACAATCATTAGAGAGTATTATGAAAAGATATGTGCCAACAAATTGGACAACCTAGAAGAAATGGATAAATTCCTAGAAACATATAAACTACCACAACTGAAACAGGAAGAAATAGAAAATTTGAACAGATAGAAAACCAGCAAAGAAACTGAGTAAAAAACAAAACAAAACTCCTAACAAACTAACGTTAGGGACCAGATGCCTTCACAGGCAAATTCTACCAAACATTTAAAGAAGAACCAACTATTCTTCTCAAACTATTCCAAAAAACAGAAAAGGAAGGAAAACTTCCAAATTCATTCTATGAGGCCAGCATTATCCTGATACCAACACCAGATAAAGGTGCCACTAAAAAAGAAAACTATAGGGCAATATCCCTGATGAATGCAGATTTTTAAAATCCTCAATAAAATACTAGCAAACTGAATTCAACAGTAAACTTAAAAAATCATTCACCATGATCAAGTGGGACTTATTTCTGGGTCGTAAGGGTGTTTCAACATTTGCAAATCAATCAACATGATATATCACATCAATAAGAGAAAGGATAAGCATAGGATCATTTCAGTAGGTGCAGAAAAAGCATTTGACAAAGTACTACATTCATTCACGATAAAAATCATCAACAAAAGTAGGGGCGCCTGGGTGGCTCAGTGGGTTAAAGCCTCTGCCTTCGGCTAGGGACATGATCCCAGGATCCTGGGATCGAGCCCCACATAGGGTTCTCTGCTCAGCAGGGAGCCTGCTTCCTCCTCTCTCTCTCTCTCTCTCTCTCTCTGCCTGCCTACTTGTGATCTCTGTCAGATAAATAAATTTTAAAGAAAAAAATCATCAAGAAAAGTAGATTTAGAAAGAACATATGTCAACATAATAAAGGCCATCTATGAAAAACCCACAGCCAACATCATCCTCAATGGTAAGAAACTGAGAACTTTTTGCTGAAGATCAGCAATAAGACAAGGATGTCTACTCTTACCACTTCTTTTGACACAGTACTGGAAGTCCTAGCCACAGCAACCAGACAACAAAAAGAAATAAACGGCATCCAAATTGGTAAGGACAAGTAAAACTTAAGCTGTTTGCAGAAGACATGATACTCTACATAGAAAACCCAAAATACTCCACCAAAAAACTAACAGAACTGATAAATGAATTTGGTAAAGTCACAGAATACAAAATCAATGTAAAGAAATCTGTTGCATTTCAATATGCCAATAATGAACCAGTGAAAGAGAAATTAAGAAAGCAATCCCATTTACAATTGTACCCCAAATAGTAAGATACCCAGGAATAAACCTAACCAAAGAGGTGAAAGACCTGTAACCTGAAAACTATAAAACACTGATGAAAGAAATTGAAGATGATATAGAGAAATGGAAAGACATTCCACACTCATGGAACAGAAGAAGAAATATTGTTAAAATGTCCATACTACCCAAAGCAATCTATATATTTAATGCCACCCCTAATAAAATACTACCAACATTTTTCACAGAGCTAGAACCAACAATCCTAATGTTTGTATGAAACCACAAAAGACCCTAAATAGCCACAACAATCTTGAAAAAGAAAAGCAAAACTAGAGACATCACACACAATTCCAGACCTCAAGTGATATTACAAAGCTGTAGCCATCAAAATAGTATATTGGCACAAAAATAGAAATGTAGATCAATGGAACAGAATAGAAAAATCCAGAAATCCACAACTATATAGTAATTAACCTTCAACAAAACAGGAAAGAATATCCAATGGATAAAGGGCAATCTGTTCAACAAATGGTATTGGGAAAACTAGACAGCAACATGCAGAAGAAAGAAACTGGACCACTTTCTTATGTCACACACAAAAATAAATTGAAAATGGATAAAGACTTTAAGGTGAGACCTGTAACCATAAAAATCCTAGAAGAGGAGCACTTGGGTGGTTCAGTGGGTTAAGCCTCTGCCTTCAGCCCAGGTCGTGATCTCAGGGTCTTGGGATCAAGCCCCACATCGGGCTCTCTGCTCAGCAGGGAGCCTGCTTCCCCCTCTCTCTCTGCCTGCCTCTCTGCCTACTTGTGATCTCTCTCTCTCTGCCAAATAAATAAATAAAATCTTTTTTAAAAAATCCTAGAAGAGAACACAGGCAGTAACCTCTTTGACATCAGCTGTAGCAACTTCTTTCTAGATATGTTTCCTAAGGCAAAGGATATAAAAGCAAAAATAAACCACTGGGGCATCAAAATAAAAAGCTGCTCAGGAAAGAAAACAATCAACAAAACTAAAAGACAACCTATGGAATAGGAGAAGATATTTGCAAATGACGTATCTGATAAAGGATTAGTAACCAAAATCTACAAAGAACTTTACGCAACTCAACACCCCCCCAAAAAAACCCAAATCATTCAATTAAAAAATGGGCAGAAGACATGAAGAGACATTTCTCCAAAGAAGAGATACAGATGGCCAATTGATACATGAAAAAGTGTTCAACATCACTAATCATGAGGGAAATGCAAATCAAAACCACAATGAAATATCAGCTCACACCTGTCAGAATGGCTAAAATTAAAAGGACAAGAAACAATGGGTGTTGGTGAGGATGTGGAGAAAAAGGAACCTTCTTGTACTGTTGGTGGAAATGCAGACTGGTGCAGCCTATTTGGCCCAAATGTCCACTGACTGATGAAATGATAAACAAGAGGTGGTGTGTGTGTGTGTGTGTGTGTGTGTGTGTATGCGCGCATGCGTGCACACATGTGCATGCAGTGGAATATTACTCAGCCATCAAAAGGAACAAAATCTTGCCACTTGCCATGACATGGATGGAGCTAGAGTCTATAATGCTAAACAAAATGAGTCAGTCAGAGAAAGACAAATACCATATGATTTCACTCATATGTGGAATTTAAGAAACAAAACAAAGGGGGAAAAAAACAAAAGAGAGACAAGCCAAGAAACAGACTCTTAATGCTAGAGAACACACTGCTGGTTACCAGAAGGGAGGTGGGTAGGGGGATGGGTGAAACAGGTGAAGGGAATTAAGGAGGGCCCTTGTCCTGACGAGCACCGGGTGAGGTACAGAAGTGCCCGATCACTATTTTGTACACTTGAAACTAATATAATACTGTATGTTAACTAACTGAAATTAGAATCAAAACTTAAAGAATATTTTTGCTGAAAAAAAACTTCTTTCAGCTTAGCTAAACACTTTCTAGATTTTCTACAATAAATATTAACTACTTTTGTAATGAGGGTGGAGGACTACTGATTCTTTCAAGGGGGCACAAGTGAGATTGTGATCACCAAGATAAATGAGCGAGCTTTCGCCCTGACTTCCCATCTCCCACCACCACCGTTCTGTGCCAGCTTCCTGATGCTCGCCTCCCTCTGGCTCACATCCGGGTCACCCCCGGGGAGTGTCCCACTCACACCCCGCCTCGTTCATTAGACTGCACTCCAAATCATGCCACGCTTCCTGCCACCAGCCCTGCAGTGAGGCTGCACAGTCCTGTGTCTGGAAGCCGCATCTGTCCTGCCCCATGAGTATGTTTTCAGAAGTTCCCTGCAGGTGGCAAACGTGTCTCCCTCCAGGCACTGGCCCTGGGAGTCGCCACAGCAAAGGGAAGGCCAATGCGACTGCAGGGCTTCCCGGCTGAGGGTACCTTTGTCCTCCAGGGGCAGTACCTAGAATGTCCTTCTCGGCTGCCTCCTTGGATAGGCCTCAGAGCCATAGACTCTAGCTCCATCCATGTCATGGCAAGTGGCAAGGGGCAGGGGTGGAGGTTTGGAATGGACTGTATTAGGAACTCCAGAGTCCTTGACTAGGCCAGGGCAAGAACATCTTGAAGCAACTGTAGCAGGCGTCCCACAACCTCCTAAGTGCGTCACCTGGCAATTCTGCAAGCTATTCTAAGTTTGTTTATGACACCTTCAGCTCATTGAACAAAACTTCTTAAATCTCATAGGAAATTTTATGAAGGGAAACATTTTTGGAGAGTACATCAAACATTCTTTTTGAGGTGGCTGAAGGGATCTCTCAGGTAACACCTGTTCCACTCTGCCCAAACCCAAACCTGCACGGAGACAGTGGGCCCAGCCAAAGGGCCCGCAGTAATAAACTGCTGCTCCTGGCCACAGCCCACTGGGATGTGACACCGGCGGGACCTAGGAACCATCTGACCTTCTGACCCTCACCTCTTGGGTGTCCCCACATCTTGTAGCATCTTCTTCCCATACCAGATGGAAACAATCTTCCCACCACACGGGTGAGGGTATGACGTAATGCCGATAGATCCTCTAACAACCGTTATGCTCTTCACCTTTTCATGTGTGCTCACATGTCTCAGTTCACATAATTCCTACTTTTCCAATGCAGCAACGAACAGCAGGAGGTAAAGATGAAGAACATGCGATCAGAGAAGCGAGGTTAGACTCCCAACTCTGCCATTTGCCGGTTGTGTGGTCTGTGGGAAGTGACTTAGCCTTCCGAACCTCAACTTCCTCTTCTGTAAAATGGGCCCACCAGGCCAAGATTACAGAGCTACTGGGAAGATGTTAAAGTAACTGTCACAAGGCTGGGCCTGTGAACAGCTCTCAGTGAAGAGGAGCTGCAGAGAACAATGAGAACCTCCATTTTTATGGGAGTCCTTTGTGGCATCGCCGGACAAGTTAGAAACCTGGCATGTGTATTCCCACCGCATGCTTACCTGGGAGCCAGCTTTCGGGATCTAACTTAGCCACTCCTTACTCCAATCACTGTCACTGCCTGAATTTAGACCCTCTCCATCCTTCTCTTAAACCATTTGCCAAAATCCTAACTGGTCTAAGTGACCTCACTCTTCCTCTCCAAAGGATGCCACAAGCTTTAAGACAAAGGAAGCAAAACTTAAATTTCTTGCCTCCCAAAGAAAACTAGCCTAGCTCCCCATAGCCTGTTTCTCAGCATGGCTTCCCAGGCCCTTGCCCATCTCTTCCACGAGTCACATCCCCCACCCACCGCCTGTGCCCCTGCAGCTGCGCCCATCTCATTGTCCTACAAAACCTCTTTGCCAGGCGCTGCTGTCACCTGTGCACCAGCACCCCTCTTCCTGCAGGGCCCAAGCTCCCTTATTGGCCTAGGAAATGTCTTTTTCCTTTCACTGGCAACTCAAACATTGCCGCCACTGTGAAACTGCTCTTGGTTCCCCCCACCCCTCCACTCCTAATCAGCTACCCCTGCTCTGTGGCTCCCATGATACACTGAATGCCCTTCCGCTGCGCACTCACCGTGCTGTATAAATGACTGGTCGTCTTTCTGTCTCTCCCAACTCCTCGAAAGCAAGGACCTTAAGAGCTAAAATTTATTGAACACCTGCTAAAAACCAGTCTCTCTTTCACTTACTACTATTACCTCTACTTTACAAAACATTATACTGAGGCTTAAAGATGTTAAGGCACTTGCTCGAGGTTGCAAGTTACTAGTGGCCAAGCCAGGATTCAACATCAAAGCCCATGCTCAGTAACTAGCACAATATATTACAGTATAAGACCCAGCAGCAAACCCAGTATCTAGCAAGCCGTAATGTCTCTATTCTTTCTCTTGCTGTGTAACGAAGTGTTCCGAAACACAGTAGCTCCAAACAGTAAGCAGTTACTATCCCACGGTTTCTCAAACTCCAGAATTCAGAAACATCTTCTATGGGTGATCTGTCTCGGGGATTCTCAGGAAGTTGCTGTCAAGATGCCAGCTTTGGCTGCCATCGTCTGAAGACTTGGCCAGACTGGAGAATCTGTTTCCCAGACGGCGTGCACACGTGCTAATGGTTATGGACAGGACGCCTCCGGTCCTTCGCCTGCAGACCTCTCTGCCAGCTTCTTGAGTCCCTTATGTCATCCTTGCTGGCTTTCCCCCAGAGTGACCCATCCAAGACAGCAAGGCAGAGAACACAAGATCTTTTATGACCCAGCCTCGGACGTCATACTCCATCATTTCCATGGTATCCTATTAGTTACAGGGGTCAGCTTTACTCAGTGTCGGAGGGTACTACACACCAGCGTGAACATCAAGAAAAATCATTGGGAGATCCGTAAACACGAAGTGAGTAAGTGGGAAAAAATCCTAACACTTGCTACGAGTGTCAGAATCTCTTCTAGATAATGAGAAATTTGGATAAGTTAACCACTTAAGTTTCCTCCCTTTTACCTCCAAAACCATTAGAAGACTATTCCCAAATTGTCCCCAAACAGAGTATCAAATGCATTCAAGGCTTTACTTTCATTAAATTCTGCTAGAGGCTACAGGTGAGTATTTGCTAACTTGGCTTCTACTTGATGATTTTAGGCAGAGTCAACAAAGCATAAGAAATTCTCTCAGTTTGAAATATAATCGTTTCCTTAACAGCAAAACAAATCTGTTTGATTTCAGGATTAACACTATAGTTTGATGCCAGTGTAAGCCCAGCCTCTGGTCAAAGGCTTATCTTCTTTAGCAGAATATCTGTGATTAACCCAGGTAACCAAATTCCTTGTGTATTAAAACAAAGATAATAGTATCTTTGGTTTTAGCCCTCAGCCCTTATTTTCAAGCCAAGGTTTTATTTGCTTGCAATAATTCTTTAATATGATTTAAGACATAGGATGAGAAAAACCAATATTGAAATGAAGCATTTTATAGATACACATTGAGACTGAATACATGAAATGAACTTTATTCTATAGACCAGTCCATGTCAGCAGAAATGAAAGCCAAACATGAGCTCTGCGCTCTACCACCCTCCTGCCCTTGGTGCGACCACGTCATTGGATCCAAATTAGTGTGTAAGCTGTGTCAGAGTACTCTTCAAGTCTCCCTGGGTCCCATCCACTTGCCATGCTCTCTACCAGGGGTTGGCCAACCAGAGCCCATGTAGTTTTACTAAAAACACAGCCGTGACCATTTGCTTATGAACTCTCTATGGTCGCAGCGGCAGGGGTGGGAATTGATAGCAGAGAATGGATGGCTTGCAAAGGAAAAAACATTACTATTTGGCCCTTTACAGGAAAAGTTTGCCAATCCCTGGTCTCTTCCTCTGGATGCCTGGCCTAACATAAACTGTTACAAGCCCAAAAATGTGTATGCATGTTATACGCTATTATGAAACATTTTATGGGGGGGTGAGAGTGTTATTGTTGATGTATGATATGCATATAGTAATGGCACAAATTTTAATGGTGGAACACGATGAGATTTTATACCCTGTGCAACCACCTCCCATATTGGGAAAATGTTTCCTGTGGCTCCTCACAGTCAATACCCCCAGCAAAGGTAGCCATTGTTTCCAATTCCATCACTTTGATCCTTTTGCCTCCTCCTGAACCTTAGATGGCCACAAGCATGCAATGTGTCACTGAGCACTGAGGCAGCACTTCTCCCATATTGTAGCATGGAGCGGTTTGTTCTTCATTGCTGTGTAATATTTAATTATACGAATATACCACGATTTATCTACCAATTCTACCTGTGGACATGAGGTTCTCTCCAGGTTTTTGCTTTTACAAATAAAGCTCCTATGAACAGTCGATGTTCATGTGTTTTGATGGGTATAACAACGGACTTATTTTATGAAGATGGAATTTCTCGGTAATAGGAGATACCAACAGGAAGACCAGTTGTGCAGGTATCACAAAGTTTGGAAAGGCCAAGCTCAGGCAACACTAACCCGGGCTCCTGGTTGTCCTCTTTAACCACCGTATCAATTCAAATAAAATTAAATTCTGTGACAGCTCCTCTCTGTAACTCCTCCCATAGCAGACTGGAGTCATTATTATGTTACATGGCACTCTGTCTGAAGACACTGCTCCCCAGCTTGACGAGGGTAGAAAACTAAGAAGCATGCCCATGCTGCAAAATTTTAACACTGAAATATGGCCACAAGTCATAGGTCTTCAGAACAAAGGTTTTTTTTTTTCAAAACCCATAGGCTTTTGTGTTTTCTACTAGAGTCTCTACCACGAGCAGAAGTGGACTTAAGTGGCATAAATCAGAAAATGATAACGGGAACCGAATGAAATTCTCATAAATCATGTTACTTAGTTACGTCTTAGATGTGAAACCCAATTAAACAGATGGCCACATGCTGTCATAATCAGCTCCTAATCAATAAAGATGTTCATTTCAAAAAATCACCTCAATTTTTCACTTCTTCAGTGAAGGAAAAAGAAGACAGTTGGGGGTTTTGGCAGGGGTGGTGGGGGGAGTTCCAGCAAACCCAGTGGGGAAATGTCTCAAAAGGAGCTCCACCTGTCTTAATTTGTAGTTCAGAAAATCAGAAGAGAGAGAGAGAGAGAGAAAGTCACCCAAAGGATTCCTTGTCATCTTGCCTGGGAATGTAATTTACAATGAGAGAATATAGAAACAGCTTGAATCTCTTAATTAAAACACTGCTTCAAATTGTTCATTTCAAAGCCCTCTGTTCATGAGCTTTCCAGAAACCACTGGGTTACCCCGAAAGGGCTGTTTCTTCAGTAAACCTGTGATAGGATCAGCTCTCCCAGACAAGAAAAAGGCTGAGCAGGAGTGAATCCCAGAGGCAGAATATTATTAGACATACTTAAATCCCCAAAGCAGCCATAAGCATTCACTGACATTGGAAAATGAGCGTGGGAAGAATCTGTTAACAATCTATCTCAATGCCACTAGATTGGGGAAAATGAAGTCTACCAATGCCAAGAGGTGGTAAAAACGAGAGTTGATGAAAACACTTCTGGACTTTGGAATACTCTCTTTGCCACCCATTTGGTGTTATCTGGTAGAGTTGAGTATTTGCACACTTTATAGGCCAGTAATTTCACTCGTAGTATACACCCTAAACACTTGGCTCAGGGAACATGAACAAGAATGTTCACAGCAGTGACACTGTTTACAAACGCCAAACCCTGGGGTGGGAGAACACATTGGTCTGTCAACAGATTAAAGTCTGTAGTACAAGTAAGTAATCTGAGATAGAGTCATGCAATGGAATATTATACACAGGGAAAATGAAAACCCCACTACCATATGCTACATGGATGAATCTTAATAACAGCTTAAGATTTTTTGCTTAAAAAAGCAAAGCGGCTTTACACTGCATGCAGTATGGTACTATTTTATCATGCTATAAAAATAAACAAATGGCTTAAATTTTATTTTTAAAAAATGATAAACATGAATATCAGAAAAGTAGTTACCTCTACAGTGAACAAGATGAATGGGATAGGGAGAAGCATGGACAGACGCAATGATATCAGGAATGTTCTAGTTCTTGGTTGGGGGAGAGATTCATAGGAATATAATTTATATGTTTTAACATGTTATGTATATTCTTTGGCATGTACCAAATATCACATAATAAAACATCTTTTAAAATGGATAATCTAGGCCAAATCTGGGCAGTTTCTGGACCCAGATGAACCCTGACCGGTCAGGTTTTATTCTCTGCTGGACCCAGTCTGATTCCTGCTGCTTTCTGGACCCCAGCTGGAAGAAGAAATGTTCTATGAGTCAAGTCTGAAAGCTCCTAACAGAAAAGCTGGGCAACTGGGATCCAGGCTAAGAGAAGGACTTATCCGCCTGCTCCAGAAACAGAGAGAACGCAGTAACTCAAGGAGCTAGGAAGGCATCTGCTTCAATTACCGAAAAGCAAGTTGAGGTGTAATGTGATGCAAGATCCTAGCAGCAAACCCAGAGCTCCTCGTGGCCAGAACTGAACACTCTGAGCAACGACATAGAGATTCAGAGTACTGGATTAGAACCCACGGAATAAAATAAATATCCATGGGTGAATGGACAGTCCCTTCCTTAAAAGAGAATTCACAGCAATACAAATGGAAGGGAAGAAATGGAAATTTCCATTGAGTGAACAGTGCAGGGACACTCGTTGCTTACAAGTTTTAATAATGGATGCTAAAATCAGTGAGGGAAAGATTGGTGAGAAAGAGGATACATGAGAGATATAGTTCCCAAGATATTGCCACCTCATCAGGCAGGGGGAAGAGCAGCTTTATGGTGTAGCAACCCAGCAGAATCCACCTTCTCCAGGTGATCCAGGGTCACGTCACATCACCAACAAGAAGACAAACAGATAGCGTAAACTCGATGATAAGATGCACTAAGGAGGACACAACATCACTTCTGTGACATTCATGCCCCAAATGCATTAGCTTCACTCTGATCATGTAAAAACGCTAGACAAACACAAACTGAGGGATCTTCCACAAACTAAATGACCAGTACTCTTCAAAGGTTTCAAAGTCCTAAAAGACAAAGACTAAAGAACTATTATACTCTGTAGGAGACTAAAATGAAATAATGACTAAATGTAATGTGGGATCTTGACAGGATTCTGAAACAGATAAAGAATGTAAGTGGCAAAACTAGTGACATTTCACTAAGGCCTTCAGTTTAATTAATGGTGTTATAGCAATGTTAATTTTCTGGTTCTGATCATTACACTATAGTTACATGCTAACATTGGGGTGGTTGGCTAAAAGATAAATGAAAAGTCTATGTTCTGGTTTTGTAACTTTTTAGTAAGTTTAAAAGTAGCTCAAAATAAAAAGGGGGGCCCCTGGGTGGCTCAGTGGGTTAAGCATCTGCCTTCGGCTCATGTCATGATCTCAGGTTCCTGGGATTGAGTCCCGTGTTAGGCTCCCTACTCAGCAGGGAGTCTGATTTTCGCTGCTGCTCTGCGCTCACCCTCTGCTCAAGCTCTCTTACTCTCAAATAAGTAAAATCTTTAAAATAAATAAACAAATAAAATAAAAAGTGGGGGGTTTTAGAGCAAAGGATAATCTAAAGACTTGTCCATTGCATAATAGGTTATTCCAACTATTATAATTAATATATAATTCTTATTATAAATAGTAGTTAAAAGTTAAAATCTTAAATATCTTAGGGCAACTGGGTGGCTCAGTCAGTTAAGCGTCCAACTCTTGATCTCAGCTCAGGTCATGATCTCAGGATTGTGAGATCAAACCCCACATCAGGCTCCAGGCTCCATGCCAAGCATGGAGTCTGCTTAAGATTCTCTCCCTCTGCCTCTACCCCTCCCTCCCCCACTCATTCTCTCTCCAAAAAAATAAATAAAATAAAATAATATAAAACAAAACAAAGTAAAATCTCAAAATCTTTAGTTCCTATGTAACATATGGGTCTTAGTTCTCAGTTTGGAGCTATATGAAAACATCATGGTGCACATATTACATACACACACTGTCAATTATATGGCAATGACACTGTGGGGAGAAGAAAGCAACAGTCTTTTCATAATAATGAGTATTTCTATAGGAAGGAGTGACATTCAAAATATTCAAAATAGTTAACAACTTATTTGATTATACAAATTAATATAGAAATCCAAAATTACCACCATCTGCTTGTTTCCTTCTATTTATTATGTTCTCAGACCAGTCCTTCAGAGACTGCCATTCCCAAAAGTGGCCACACAAGGGCGACTCTAATGAGCTGTGCCTGCTGGGAGTTGGCATTCAGAGCTCCAGAGCTGTCCTGTCTGGCCAGGGAGCCCTGTTGGGATGAGGGCCAGCAGGGAAGATCTACAAAGGGCAGGCAGGGCACCTCACTGAGAAGGTGTCATTCAAGCAAAGATTTAAAGGAAATGGGAGCATGAACCATGCAGATCACCTGGGGAATTTTCCAAAGCAGAGAGCCTCTTGTATAAATGCTATGAGAGAAGAGTCTCCTGTTCTAGAAACAGGAGGGAGGCCAGTGTGGCAGGAACCAAGGTGACGTAAAACAGCAGTAAGAGGCTTGAGGGCCATTACAAGTAGTTTGGCTTTTATTCTAAATGCAAAGGGAAGATGATAACCGGTTCTGAGCAAAGGTGAGACCTGACATGACTGTAAAACATCTTTAAATGTCTGCAGTATTGGATTTAGAACAGCTTGAAGGGGAGCACAGACAGAAGCAGGGAGACCAGTGAGGAGGCTATGGTGGGTATCTAGTGAGGAGGAGATGGCCCTGTGGCCAAGGGCGGCAAGTCTTTATAAGTTCCATCCCCCACATTCAACAAAGTGCACTGAGATGTGCTTAAAAGTGTGAGATTAGATGTTATCACCACACAAGGGAGCGAAGATGAAAAGCAGGAGGGAGGAGAAACCAGCCAGGGCCTGAGCAGGAGCGGCCCACCCTCCCCACGACAGGTCACCGCCAACCTGAACTCAAATGTCTGTCACTCTCATGAATGTCTTCACACTTTCACTCAAAAGGCTATACCTCCAGACAATATATAGAAGTGTTTTTGCACGCTCTTCAACTTTTTTATATGGTATCATACTTGATATATTTTCCCCAGTTGTCCTTTTCCCCATACAACCAATATTTATGAACTTTATCCTCATTAATACATGTTGCTCTAGGTCCTTCATTATTCACTGCTACCTGGAATTCCTTTGGGTGAACATGCCACACTTGAGCCACGTTCCTGCAGAGGGACACATAGGTGACTCCCCTTTTTCTGCTATTATGAACAACACCGGTATGAGCATTGTCACATGGGCCTCCTCAGGGGAGACCTCTCGGCAATAGTTCTCAAGCTATGCAGAGTCACCCAGAAGCCTAAATAAAACAGATTTCTGAGCCCCACAGAAACATAGACATTTAACATAGACCTAAGATGGGGCCCAAGAATTTGCATTTCTAACAAATTCCCCCACGATGCCATTGCCATTGGTCCAAAGACCACACTGAGAAACACCGCACTGAGGCCCACACCAGGAGTGCAAATGGTGGTCAGAGACAGGCATGGACATCTTGCCCTTCTCCAGGCACCGCCAACAGCTCTGCAAAGCTGGCAAAGCAATTTACCTTTCCACCAGCGTAAGTACATGTGTCCATGCTGCCAACACTTGGTGCTGTCACGTTTTTTTTATCTAATCTGATCTTTAGTTATTTTTTAAATTTATCAAAGCCTTTATAATTTTATCTACTCAACACATGTAAATAAAAGCAAGCTAAGACTTTACATCCTAGGGCTTTTCTTTATAGCTAGTCCCCTCAGGTTCTGTCATCCGCCCAGCTATGGCTTGTTTTTCCCATAAGTCCTAGAAAAAGACACATGGTTTGGACAAAATCATTAAGATCCTGATGAAAGGAAAGTGGAAGCTTGCTCCTTTTCATGGCCAACTGCACTGTGTTTTATTTATTGCCTTTTGTTTGTTTGTTTGTTGACTCAATAAGGTGAAGGGAGAGAGGAAAATCTGGCACGTGGGGAGAAGAAGGGAAAGTGTGCTCACCAACATACCTGATCACTTTTGGAGGGCAATAAAGAAATCATAGGGAGGAAAGGGTTCCTTCCACTTCGTGCCAGGTTAACAAGGAGACAAGAAGCTGGGTACTCACGGATCTGGTTGGTGGACGCACTGTAGAAGGCGTTGACAGTTGTTGGATTTGTGAACCACCTGTAGAAAGAGAAGCAAATACCACCAGGCAATCACCATGATCCATGCGGAAGGGCAGCAAGAATGAACACAATGCGGCAGGACTTATTAGCAAACAACCAGGGAACAATGGGGAAGTGGGGCATATGGGCAACTTCTCACCTCAGTTTAGGGTTATTGCTCTGTTCAGTGAATAATCTCATCCTAAACTGAACAGGGCTCAATGAGAATATATGATCATATGCCTGGTTATTCACTCTTCCTAATGTAATGGAAAAAGTCGGCACCGGTGCTTCTGAAATAGCTTTAAGGAGAAATTCTAGAATCTAGAGGGCTCTCCCCAGAGATGGAAAGAGCAACAAGCTGATGTTCGGCAGGCCCTGCTCAACGGGTCCATGGGACAGCTAAGTTTCTACGAGGCATCACCTCTGAATTGTCCTTTAGAGGTTTTAGATTGATGACAGTGCAGAGGCCCACGTACAGAGACATGACTAAAGCATGACCATGCTGCCCAGAGGGTCTGCCTGCTCCAGGCGCGAGTTCACAGACTTATTTTTTTTTAAGATTTTTATTTATTTCTTTGAGAGAGAGAGAAAGTGAAAGAGATCACAGAGGGAGAAGGAGAAGCAGACTTGCCACTGACTGAGAGGAGAGCCCAAGGAGGGGCTCGATCCCAGGATCCTGGGATCATGACCTGAGCTGAAGGCAGATGCTCAACTGACTGAGCTACCCAGGCACCCCTGAGTTCACAGATGTAAGCTCCAGATCTAATGGCTCAGCCTGCCTCTATCACTAAGTTGCCGGGTCGTGTTCCAGTAGCTGCCCACCTTCCTGGGGTGTGGTTTTAGCTATAAAATTTAGGTACTGCATTAAGAGGTCTTAGGAGTATTTTCCGGCTATAGAGAGCCTACATTCCATTTGAAATGCATACATTACTTAGAGTAGGGCTTGGCAAGTTTTTTTCTGTCAAGAGTCAGATGGTAAACATTTAGGCATTTTGCGGGCAAAGAGGCAAGAATCCAAGATGTTATAGAGGTACCTCTAGCGTAGGAGCAAAGCTTCCACAAAGTGATATTGATGAAATTAAAAATGTAATAACTGAGAAAAATTTTTTTAAGACAGGCCGTTAATGAGAAGAATGGAATTCTTCTGAGGCAGAATAATATTTTTGCTTAATTGGGATTCAAGGTTAGTGCTTGCTATCTTCAATCGACTGCAAATATTTATCTCTCAGAATCACTCTGCGCTCACGGGCCATTCAAAAACAGGCATCGGGCAAGATTCAGCCCGCAGGCTGCAGTGTGCAGACCCCTAATTTAGATGCCAGTGAGTTTCTGCCCTTTAGGATGAAAACCAAGCTATCTGAAGCTAAATTGTTCAAAATAAACTCGTATAAATCCCTTTTCGGAACAATTGTTTTAGTAGTTTATATTTAATAGGAGAATTACAACAAGCTAATAATTTATGTCAGACTAATAGGAAACTGGTAGGAAATCCAAGTGTTGATTCTTGTTGATCCACACACACCTTCTCCGTATAAAGAAGTCTACAAATAGGTCATAGTGATTTTCTCATTAGTGGTAGTAGCAGCGGCAGCAAACCTTCACTGAGCGCTCACAATGCCCTAAGCATGCCCTATTCCTCAGGTTTTCTTCCCCACAGCAATTATAGAAATTACTGGCCTATCTCATAGACGAGGACAGTGAGACTTAACAAGCATTACATACCTGCATAAGGTCTGGTCTGAGTTCAAGCCAGTTTTTTTTTTTCCCCCAAACCAGTTCTCTTAAACACTGTATCATATTGGAGACATTCCTGGATATCGAGAAAACGAGCACCTCCTCTAGTCAAAACTGAAACCTATACTCCTGTCCATAAAATGCATACTCTTTGCCTTCAGGTTTAGGAATAGTATTTCAATAAGCCCTAGTGTTTAGCAACAAACCTACTGACTGGTCTACTTTCTTGAGGAAGTAAGTGAAGGCAAAAGCTCCTTCATTGCCCTAATGTCACTCCCTATAGTAGGTAGAATTAGGGCTCCCCAAAAGATGTTCATGTCCTAATCTCTGGATCCTGTGCATAGGATACATTATATCCCAAAAAGGACACTGCAAATGTAATTAAGGGTAAAGTTCAAAACAGAGAGATAATCCTGGATATCCAGGTGGGCCCAATCTCTCACTAGTCCTTAAAAGCCGAGACTGTTCCTTGGCTGGAATCCAGAGATGCAATGGAGGAAATCAAATTCCAAGAGTCAAAAGGATCCGACATGCTGTTGTTGGCTGAGATGTAGGGACCATCATGCAAGGACCAGAGAGAAGTCTCGAGAAGGGAATTGCAGCCTCATGAAACCTGGATCTAAGAAAGCAGCGAAGCCATCCTGTACTTCTGACTTCCAGAACTGTGAGACAGTACATTGGCGTTAGTTTGTTACAGCAGCAACAGAAAATTAACACATTACCTAAAGAACCCAGCATTTCTATGCCTGAAGTTTGAGTCAAGATGGGAGAATCCAGGTGCCTCTCAACTTGGCCTCTAGATGACACTGGACTGAAGCATACCATACACCAAAGATAATGTGTATTCCTAGAGCTCTTCTCTTCCCCTCCCCCTCTCAACTCCCCTTTCCCTTTAGTGAACAATCAACTTGCAAAACATGAACGTAAGCATCCCTGCAGGAAAAATGTTTTTAACTGCTGATGGACAAAGGTGGATAAAACAAAGAAGTCAAACGATCAGGTGGGGCCCAATGGGGCCTCTGAAGCTTCAGCAAGAGTAGCTGAAACATCCTATTTCATACACATGATCTCGCCTCTCCTGACTTCCCAGAGCTCTTGCTATCTCTGTGCTATGTCTGGAGTCTTGATTATATGCAGAGCTGATATTAAGTTGCTGCACCAGTAGATCCTAGCACTTGTAGGCACTAGTATTTCTTCTTATTGGTCAGTGCCCATGCCAAACCAGCCATTAAATATTTCGTCTATCTTCCTCATTATAGCCAAGTTTATTATACATTCAGTTTTATTATTTTCTAACATAAGGCTACCAACCCTGGTTTTAATATATGTTTATAATTTTTTTTCACACTCCTCCCATTAAGAAGTGGAGCCTAAATTCCTCTCCTCTGGATTATGGGCTAACCTTGGTGACTCGGTTCTACAACATAAAATGCAATGGAGATGACACCACAGGACTTCCCAAACTAGGCAATTTAAAGGCAGTACAATCTCCCCCTGGTGTACAAACATGCTCCCTTCCACTTCTCTTTCTCAGGAACTTGCTCTTTGATGCTTCTTGCTCAATCAGCATGCTGTGAAGAAGCCCAGTTCACGAAGCCACAGGAGATGCTCCAGCCAACAGCCATCATCAGCCACTAGACGTGAGAGAAGCAGCCTCCCCACGACACCAGCCCCAGCCACTCTCTGACTGCAGTTACATGAAAGACCGGAAGCAACAGCCACCCAGCTGAGCCCAGTGCCGGCCAGAGCCACAAGATGGGGGGGGGGGGGAGGTAATTCTTGTTGTTTTAAGCCTCTAAATCTTAGAGTGGTTTGTTACACAGGAGTAAATAAATGAAACATTGTGAAGTTGGTTGTCCATAGATTACGTTGTAGCCACTGGGTTGAATTTTCCCATAAAGATGTTTCGCTTGCCCAACATGACGGTCTTTTAAAGGACTGAAGTGGAATTCATTTAAATGAGGTTCTCCACAGTCCCCACCACCCCCTAGCATTTATACTCAGGGAGGTCACCATTTGCTAACTGACTGAGCCTACAAAGAGTATGAGTTCATGCAAATTATCTCCCAACAAGATTTTAAGCTCCTTATGGGCTAAGACTATTGTCCAAGTGGCATGCACTGAGCAGGAGATCAGTACATCTATTTAAATGACTGTATTGCTATATATACATCTACTTGAATAAATAAATAGCTTTAAATTCAAGTACTTAAAATTCTTCTTACCACTACTTTGGGATGTTCTATGTTCGGGGAAGGATTTAATAGAAAAGGTATGACGAAGCCTCATATAAATTTCAAAGGGAAACTAATATGGGGATGAAAAGATACTGGACAATGGAATACACAAAAGGGGTATAATAGTAATAATGAAATACAATTGTCTAAAGACAAAGACATTGGTACCCCAATTTCTATGGACCATATAAAAGAGATGTACATCAGGCTAAAGTTTGACATTTTACCCATCAACTCTTAAAGATAGTTGCAGGAATGGCAAGACCACAGGATATTTATTGCCTTATTTCTAATATCCTAGAGAGCATATCCTTCCCATTTCATAGATAATGCTTTTGCAAACAAAAATTATGGGCAAAACCATAATTTGTATAGACATTTCATGTACTTTTATGTATTTTTAAAAGTTGTTTATTTTTACTTATTTTAGAGAGAGAGAGAGAGAGAGCAGGGGGTCGGACAGAGGGAGACAGAATCCTGAAGCAGACTCCCTACTGAGCACTGAGCCCAATGCAGGGCTCAATCCCAGGACCCTGAAATCAATGACCTGAGCCAAAATCAAGAGTCAGCCACTCAGCCGACTGAGCCACCCAAGCACCCCATATTTTTAACATATGTTTGAAAAGATAGAGAAAGAAGACCCAGACATGTTTGGTCACAGCCGAATGAGAGTGACTTAAAGTCACTTCTGTCAATGAGAGGGGATGCTAAGGGGAAAAAATTACATCTTTTTCAAGCCAAGCAGTAGAATAAATCCTCTATTTTTAAGCAAGCTGATGAAGTGACAATTCTGAGAACCAACCCCTAAATGTGCACCTTCAGGGATGACCACCCAATTAATTCCATTCTTGCTGACATTTCCCACTGTGCTAGAAACTTCTTAATACACATTAGTTCAGCTGAAATGAATTCCACGAGAATGAAAGATAAAGGGTATTTATCTCCTATACCCACAAAGAAGCAAAACGGTATTTCAGGGCTTTGTGGAAATAAAATCATCATGTGCTGTTCAAAGTAAATTCGTGTAGTGGAGCTACTCCCAAATCGTTCCCACTGGATTAACCCATCAATTTTCAAAACTAAAAGATGTCAATTAAAGCCAATGGGTCTCACGAAGCTAAAATTTCCTACGATGCCTGAAAAGGAGCAGCCCAAAATTTCTCTTAAAAAACTATCTTATCACTTTACTACACAAAGAGGATCTCCAATTTCTTAATGTTGCTTTCCCTGAAATATGCTTATAGTCTGAGGAAAGAATTAGTACTATTCAGAGGCGCCTGGGTGACTCAGTCAGTGAAGCGTCTGACTTGGTTTCCACACAGGTCCTGATCTCTGAGTCACGAGACAGAGCCCTGGGTTAGACACTTCACTCCACGCAGAGTCTGCCTGAGATTCTCTCTCTGCCTCTCCCTCTGCCCCACCTCCCTGCTTGCACGGGCACTCACTCTCTCTCTAAAATAAATTAAAAATTTTAAGAAAACTATTAATGCTATTGCACTGATTTTCATTGCTAGATAAATTTTCCAGAAACATTAACCAATTTAATGTCCTTGTGAAAGAGGTATTCCAACAGAGAAGAAAACTACACAAGATCACACAGTTGACCTAAGCCCACAAAGTCAGCCAGCATTTTTCTAAGGCATAAATAAAATATTAGAAATAGTCAAGGAAATTAGATTAGAATCTGACAGTCTATCAGTATTTTAGGATGATGTTAAAGAGGACACATTTAGGGATTTTTCAATTAGCAACCTAGGCCTTGCTACACAGCCAAATGAAAAACGCATTTTGAAATTAAAGAATTACTTTGACAGCATCTCTAATATTGAGAAGCCCAAAGCCTGAAAATTCAGAAAAATACTGGTGACAAAAATACCCTGAATTTTCCACAAATTCCAAGAAGAGTCTGAACTGATCTGAAGTAGATCTGAAAAAGAACCAGGATGACTCACAGAGATCTGTGATGACCGTACTACATGTAGATGGCTCATCAGGATACTGGAACACATTTGCTGAACTTGACAGATTCAAGAAACTACTTTTAGGAGCCTACATCTAAAATGTCTATTGAATAACTGAGGTTAGGAATGAAGCAGGAGAGGTGGACGGAGAGATGCTGGGATGACAGGAGATATGGGCAGGGGAATAGTTCAGCTGTAGGCCCCCTCCTTCAAGTCCAATAGTTGTAACTAACTTAGTGGGTATGTGTTGTAGGAAGGCTAGAAGGGCAAAGGGCAGGGATTGGTAGATGGCAGCCATGGGGAAGAAGGACAGGTAGTAATCACAGCTTAAACCAAGGGTTGGTACACTTCCTAGAGTTTCTAGAGTCTAGAAGAGAGCAGAGAGTTGGAAGGGAGAGTAACAAGAGACCCAGAGAGTATAAAAGGTCTGGAGACCAGAATATCAGCCAAGGTTAAAAAGTGGTCCATAAAAAAAAAAAAAGTGGGCCATGGGATCTAGGTTTCCAACTAGAAGGATATTAAAAAGTCAGCAAATACTTTCCATAAAAATCAGGTATAAAACTAGACAAAATCACAACAAACAATCACTTTAGGGCTCTGGGAATTGATCATCAAAGCCAAAAACACACTGAAAGATGTTTATTTTGAAAAATTGCTAGAACTTAGGAGTAAATACAACAGAAGTCTGTGGCCTTCTTGCCAGGGGCTGCTCCCACCCCTCCCAGCTTGGCCAGTGAGAACTTAGTTCTATCAGGAGAGGTAAGGTAGTGGCACCTGGGTGGCTCAGTCAGTTAAGCGTCTGCCTTCGGCTCAAGTAATGACCCTGGAGTCCTGGCATTGAACCCCACATTAGGCTCTCTGCTCAGCGGGGAGCTTGCTTCCCCCTCTCCCTCTGTCCCTGCTTACATTCTCTCTCCCCCTGCCTTTTCTGCCAAATAAATTAATTAAATCTTAAAAAAATAAAAGATAGGTAGGGCTGGCTGGAAAAGCAGCAGCTTCGCTGCCACAGGGGATGGACTTGATCGGGAGCGGAGGTGAAAACCTTCAGCTTTGTCAGCTAAAAGTGGCAACCTTGGTGGAAAACAAACAAGGAATACCCACAGCTCCACGAGCTTGAAATTACAGTTCCCACTGGGAAGATGGGCAGACAAGCCAGAAATTTAAAAGGGAGATCTTAGAAATGAATGAGTCACAGAAGGGTGAGATCAGCTCACTCCATATTCACGGCTGACTGGGACACTAGGCATGTACACAGGGGAGACTCGAGAGAGCCCAGTGGCAAACAGACTTCGAGGCTGATGGAGGAAGGTACTTGCAGCCCATGAACAGATCAACAGGCAGAGAGAAGAAGCCGTACAGACTCGAGGTGTTTGAGCACAAGGTCTGCCCCAATCCCTGGCTGAGCGCTAAGCTATGCACAGGGATAACCTCAAGCAAGAGAGGCTAAAAAATAAAAAAAAAATAAGAATTTTTAAAATGAGCAGAGACATCCATGGCTGCATACTATGGGGGAGATAGATTCTGCAGTCTAAAAGTTACTTTTTTTTAAAGATTCTATTTATTTATTTGACAGAGAGAGAGAGAGCACAAGTAGACACAGTGGCAAGCAGAGGAAGAGGGAGAAGCAGGCTCTCCACTAAGCAGGGAGCCTGACGTGGGGCTCGATACCAGGAACCCGGGACCATGACCTGAGCCAAAGGTAGACGCATAATGACTGAGCCACCCAGACACCCCTAAAAGTTACTTTTTAAAAAGCCTCATAAAAATAAATCAGAATCCACAGTTGTTACTGTGTATTATCTAAAATGTCATTTTCAACAACAAAAAAATTATGCTATGCAAAGAGAGAAAAGTGTTAGGGGAAAAAAAGTCAATAAAAACTGACAGAGCAAAGCCAGGTGTTAGATTTGGCAAAGATTTGAAAGCAGCCATTATAAATAAGTCCAAAGAATTAAACTATATTCCAAGAATTAATGGTAAATAGAATGAAAATGACTCAACCAATCAAAAATCCTGGGGCACCTGGGTGGCTGAATCAGTTAAGCATCTTCAGGGTTGTGAGTTCAAGCATCATGTTGGGCTCCATGCTGAGTGTGGAGCCTACAGAAAGAGAAGAGAAGAGGAGGGGAGGGGTGAGGAGGGGAGCGGAGGGGAGAAAGAGGAAGAGAAAGGGAGAGAGAAAGAGTGGAAGGAAAGGAAGGAAGGAAGGAACAGAAAGAAGAGAGAGGAGAGGAAGGGAAGGGAGGACAGGGGAGGGGAAGGGAAGGGGGAAGGAGGGAGGGAGAGAGGAAGGCAGGCAAGGAAAAGCAAGGAAGAAAGGAAGGGAAGGAAAGAAGGAAGGAAGGAAGGGGGGAGAAAGGAAGGAAGAAAGAAAGGGGGGATAAGCAAGAAAGAAAATCACAACAGAAAAACAGAAAGTAAAAAACAATCAAATGGAAATTCTGAAATTGCAAAGTACAATAACCAAAATGAACAAACAGAAATCTAAACCTCACACGTAACACTCTGTCAAGTATATTGTCAAGTAATCAAATTTTTGAAAAAGTAATCTAAACCTGAGCTGAAGGATTTCTCAACTGTAAGCCTCCTATTCATTTGTTAAATGGGGATGGTATTATTTATTAATAGTACCTACACCTAACAGAAATGAAGAGAGGATACAATTAGTTAGAACAGGTAAAGTACTTCCTAGCACACTGTGAACATAATAATTGTTAGCTGCTATCAGTATCTTCATCATACATATTTTGCTAGGGAAGGACATCATGGCTGCCCCTGGTCCAGAAAGTTCCTCGAGAAGTTTTCTCACCTAGGGAGACAGTCCCTACAGGCAGCTGGGAAGCAAGAGGGTAAATCCTAACTTATACTGGAGAAAAATAATACAGCCAGCCGTTCTCGGACACTTATTACTTTGACAAAATCTCCTAGTTACTTCATAATTATATAATTACTTCTACATTTGTAACTATACTATATTTTTTAAGCATTTGTTCTTTTTTAAGATCTTTGCAAGTTTCTACTTGAGAGTGAAATTCTAGGCAAACTTGTTTTCTATATACATATATTCATACCTACATCTAGAAATGACTTGAACATCTGTATCCTAATAAGCCCTCTTACAACGTTTTGGTGCTAGGAGTGGGGTAGCCATCATCAGAATGGAGAAGTGATTCATATCATACCAGAAATAAGAGTTATCAAAACCTAACACGCTTTGGCCGAACCAAGGTAACCTGCCAGCCGGCTACTCTGACCGGGGAGGATTACCCAGTTTGACCTGAGGAGACGTCACTTCCCACCAGCATATTTCTTTCTTTCCCTTTCGGGTTTTTATGGGTTTTTTGTTTTGGTTTGGTTTGGTTTGGCTTGGTTTGTTTTTTCCCATTTGTTTGTTTTGCTTTTTAAAGATTTTATTTATTTATTTATTCGACAAACAGGATCACAAGTAGGCAGAGAGGCAGGCAGAGAGAGAGAGGGAGGAAGCAGGCTCCCTGCTGAGCAGAGAGCCCGATGCGGGGCTCGATCCCAGGACCCTGAGCTGAAGGCAGAGGCTTAACCCACCGAGCCACCCAGGCGCCCCTTGGTTTGTTTTTTTTTGTTTGTTTGTTTGTTTTTACTCACTCTGTTTTTGGAACCGCTTTTCGCAGCCAGAAGAAATCAGACTGTGCTAAGTACTTGCGGGTTTGCAGGACATTGCCAAAGTAGTCGGATTCTGAAAACTTGATCTGAATAAAACAAACCACAACCATCATTGTTCTAAGTGCAGATAAAAGAGGGCTCTGAACAAAGTCTTCAGCACACAAATGAGCAACCAACAGAGAAGCTATGCTCCTCCGGACACCTCTCAGCCGTCACCAGTTAACCCAGTATCCATAGAGCCATGGAATTTAATCTCCGTGATTTTCTTTTACAAGAAAAAGCCCCCAAATCGATATGATTATTCCTGGATCATGGTAAACAAACAAGAGATGCTGTAGTAATTTATGACGCATTTCATTTGCTTTATAATTGAAAAATCTACTTTAACCTTTATAGGACATATCCTCTTAGGTTTGAAATTTCTTGGCTCACATGAGTCCTTGATATTTTCTGAAATGTGTTCTTTATTTATTTGTCACATAGGTTCTTCTAATAACATTCAGTTTAGTCAGCTGAAACCTCATTTGGCTTATAGATGATGATTTAGTCAAATGTTAAGATCCAATTTACCGTAATCAGCATTTGCTCATGAAGGGAAACAATGCAAGTGGTTCAGAGATTTATTTCCCCCCACTAAGCACAATGGAGTCACTAGAATCATTTCATTATTAACAGAATTTGTCTCTTACCACTCAAAAAATTCTCTGGTCTCTAAAAATTAATGAAACTACAGAGGCAAATCATAGATTACAGCTTGCATAGAGAAACAGAAACTTGATGCATCACAGCAATTTGTGTATTAAAATAGGGAGACAGATATAAATGACTCCTGAGTTCCTTTTCCTTTTTTGGAAGGCGAATGGTAAACAGTTGGAATTCTCTAGGCATTCTATCTACAAAACAAGCAGTACTTAACCTAAATATTGCAAATAATATCTGCATAACAGTAAAAGCAATGGGAAGTACTGATGGCTAATTCTTTGGTTTGAAAATATAGTACTGAGGCACCTGGGTGGCTCAGTCAATTAAGCGTCTGCCTTGGGCTCAGGTCATGATCTCAGGGTCCTGGGATAGAGCCCCGCATTGAGGCTCTCTGCTCAGCACAGAGTCTGCTTCTCCCTCTCACTCTCCCTCTGTGCTATCTCTCTCTCAAATAAATAAATAAAAATATATACTACTGTGGCAAATAAAATAAGAAAAACACATGTTTCAATAAGCGAGTAACCAAAATCTCACTAGCTGTAATTTTTTTTATAAATTTAAACCATACTCTTCTAAAAGGAAAAATTAAAATATAGCAAATGCATGTATGTGAAATCCACAGGCATTACATTATAAATATGAATACACACATAACAACTTGATGGCTATAGATTTGACAATCATCTATTTGCTGGCCAACATCTGGCTCACGTTCATCTCTTCCCTAACATACGAAGGATACTCATTATATCTGTGGAGAAACTGTTGTTAAGGATTCATCTTGCTCTCTCCAGAGGTCAGGCCAAAATGTAAAGGAAGGAGCAAAATAACTAAAGGCACAGGGAGAAAGGCAAGAATGAAAGTATCGATTCCTGGCATCTTTGGTGTTCTACCTGACCAACGAGTTATAAAGATAGGACTTGAAGTTGTCCCTCCTTCAAGCCTCTTAGTGGGGTGGCTGATAAATAAATTGTGGTATAGTTCCATAGTGGAAAATAATACGGCAGTTTAAAGAATGGTATGTATGCATGAACATGAAATAATCTCAAAAGCAATGCTGAGTGAATAAGGCAAATTGTATGTATGAGAGAATTTAAAGTTTTAAATCATGTAAAATGATACTGTATGTTGTTTATGGATATATATATATATATATATATATATATATATATATATATATATACATATCCAGCATAAAGCATAAAGAAATACATGGAAATAATAAACACTGAATTCCAGATAGTGTTTATATCTAGGGAAGGAGGTAGGCAGGAAGAAAGGACATTATTAGATCAAGGCGGATTACAAAAAGAATATCCAATGTATCTTGCTCATTTCAAATGTGTACATGCATTATAAAGCTGATACAGCAATGTTTAATATTTGTTAAACTAGAGGTGTTCCAAATAGGACTTTACAGACTTTTCCAATGTTTGAGATGCTTCAAAATAGAATCCTACAATTGATTGTATTTAAAAATAGAAGTTTATAGGCAACCTCAGAAAAAAGAGAGTAAGCTCCTTGTTTTAGCAAGCAACCTTAACCAACATCCTAATGCATTCTTGGGTCATATAGTTAAAAGATATGTCCACTGTTCAACCTTTAGCCTTTTTTTTTAGCTTTTGTTCCCAAGACAGCTCTGACAGATCCTTCAGAATATGAGTGAAACTGATGAAAAATTCAGATTCACTCTTGGGTTCACAACACTTTCCGGGAAATTCTCTCAAAGGAATTACTTTCATAAATATTAACTTTTCTTTTTGGTAATATCAGTGGGGTCAATTGTTACTTTTAGAAGAGTTTGCTAATTGTGATACTTTCCTGTTCAATTTGAAAAAAAGAACAAACAGAAACCTTGATATTCAGGTTAGATATTAAAGATATTATATATATTATATAGATATTAAATGGAAAACCATCCAAAAATTTCCTTAAAAAGAAGAGTACTGAGTAAAAATATACTTTAAAATATATAAGGTCCGGGGCACCTGGGTGGCTCAGTGGGTTAAAGCCTCTGCCTTCGGCCTGGGTCATGATCCCAGGGTCCTGGGATCGAGTCCCGCATGGGGCTCTCTGCTCAGCAGGGAACCTGCTTCCTCCTCTCTCTCTGCCTGCCTCTCTGCCCACTTGTGATCTCTGTCAAATAAATAAATAAAATCTTTAAAATAAAATAAAATAAATAAGGTCCAACCATTGCCTTAAAAATAATCATGGGGAGCAAAACTCAGAGGCAAGTAATTACAATTAGCCAATGGCTTATTTATGTTTAGAAGGGCAATTTTAAGGTTGTTTTAATTATTAAACAGAATATACGCTATTTCTCAGCCTAATTTAATTGATCTATTCCATTTATTTAGTGGAAATCATAGGTACTAGGGGACAAAATTTTACTTCTTCCTGTGATACCGGTTAAGTGTTTGGGGGTAGGGAAGGACCAGCCCCTGTTATTCCCAAGTAATAGATGGGGAAAAGAGCTGAGGAGATTATGGAACTTGGCAAAGCTATACAGTTCAAATCATGAGTTTCCTAACTGCAATGTTCCTTTCATTGATCCTTATAAGGAAAACCGTGATTAGACAAAAACAGTACAGGGTGGGTGGCTCAATGGGTTAGAACCTCTGTCTTCAACTCGGGTCGTGATCCCAGGGTCCTGGGATCGAGCCCCAAATCAGGCTCTCTGCTCAGCAGGGAGCCTGCTTCCCACCCCCCCTCTCTGCCTAACTCTCTGCCTACTTGTGATCTCTGTCAAATAAATAAATAAAATATTTTTTAAAAAACAGTACAGAGAAGGAGGGGGCAAAGGTAAGAATTAAGGGTGGGAGGAGAAGCAGTGACTAAATAAGTGATGGCAGTTTACTTAACATCATGTAGCTGTTAAAATAATGCTAATTTGTCTAGGAAAGTCAAGACCAAAACAATGGGTTAATGGTAAAGGTCAATAGACAAAATTATATATAAGTGTCAAGTTCAGCAATATAAAAACAGAAAGGCAAGACAACAGAGGCAACCCACGAAATGGGAGAAGATATTTGCAAATGACAGTACAGACAAAAGGTTGATATCCAGGATCTATAAAGAACTTCTCAAACTCAACACATGCAAAACAGATAATCACATCAAAAAATGGGCAGAAGATATGAATAGACACTTCTCCAATGAAGACATACAAATGGCTATCAGACACATGAAAAAATGTTC